>JAAXYX010005515.1:0-10804 GCA_036851915.1 Ptenothrix huangshanensis | reverse complement strand
AAAGCCTAGCCAAACAAACCACTGCTAACAACATCAAGCCAAAAGGACTTTACTTACTTCACTTACCTACACCGAATCAATCAGCGTCATATTAATTTTTAATTTTTATCTCTTCCTCCTATCTCCCTCTTCTTTAAACATTTGATTCCCGAAGGTAAATCAAATGTCAGATCCCCATGCACTCCGAATCTCGGTACATATTATTATAGTCATTTATTATTTCTTTCAACTTTCTTTACTTACTTAAGTCATCAGCAATGGAAAGCCAAGAACGGCTTGATACGTTGATGCGCAATACTATATACTAAATTTTTGGCATCCAGGGCCTTTTAGTATAAACACCAGAATTGTGAACCTTTCCGAGTCTCCTATTAGTGATTAGTAGTGCTGAGAAAGCTGTACTGTACGTACACAAAATATGTGATTACCTTCATTTAATTGCATTCTATCAGAATCATGTGATAGTGATAATGTGATTAGCTAGCAGCACTAAATGCGAGGAGGCAAGTAGTCCCTATTCAGCAGTAGCACTGCTGTCCTGTCATCGTAATAAAATTATTGATGCTGCTGGCTTGGCTTTGGCTTCACCGTGTTCGTCGTCGGAGTCTCTCGTTGTAATGTTGTAATAAAGTAGCTGTGGATGCAATCTGTATCTGTAGCCGTGCAATCGGGAATGTGTATTGAATTACAGGAGCATTCAAAGCATTGCTTCTCCTCGTCTTTTGTGTATTTAAAGCTAGCTCATAGTTAACTACGGGATGTACAAATGCAGAGTAGGAGTAGGGAAGGAAGTAAGCACCGAAACTACTAATTGTATCTATTATATTGCCTAACCTTTCTACCTTGCTACAGCAAACTACAGCTACTAATACAACTACACAAGGCAAGCCATGTTAATGCACTTTTCCCCGTTTCCACACCAAACCAATTGAATTGGGTAGCGATCAAGGATGAGGACACGTAATGCAATAATCATACACAAAATCCTATGTTCGAGTCCATGCTATAGCTAGGTATACGCTCTCCGAATGCTGCATCTAAAAGCAGAGGCCGAGACGAGAGAGATTACAAATTACAATAAGTACAATACAATTTGATACAATGCAGTGGTAGGGAGTTCATGATAGTACCGGTAGGCACTATAGCATTCTGATATCCTGTTTTTTTTTTGCTGAGACCAAAACCTCTATGTAGCATCATGATCACGATTACGATCGTCAAAGTGTGTGCAATGTGCTATATAATTACGATTACGATTACGAAGCGATGAGCTGCCAGTTGCTGTTCAAGTCAAACTTGGATACATGATATATACTTACTCACTGTTATTATTATTATCACTATTATTACTTCCTCCAATGATGGCGATGGTGATGGTCCGATCGGTCTGCTCTTACACAATTTAATCCTGCTAAAATTAATAAAGTTCTATTCCCAGTGCTATCTACGTTCAGTCTTTATATGTACTGCCTTCCGGAATTTAATGCAGCATAATGTTCATGTGGAGAAATCCAAGTAAGTATCTGGGGCAAATCCAGTTGAATTTCTTCCTGGCCAGCCAGTCTCATCGTCAGACACACTATCACATCGTATCGTTAGCCGAGTATTTCTATTCAGAAGCAAAATAAGTACCACATGGATAATGATAACGCATCCTGCTCTCGCTCTCATTTTCCTCAAACAACAAACACACTTGAATCTATACAATACTATTCGAACGGGTAATATTATAATATGCAATACTGTGTCGTCATTGGAGGTTGGAGGTGCAAAACTTAATATCATTTGAAAAGTCCCATAACGTTACGATAAAGATGTCAAGTTTTGCACATTCAACGACGGTATGACTGTATCCCTCGTGAATCAGAAATTATCGACATCCGTTCTGAAGATGCCCAGTCCATTCTAGAGAGCGAGACTACAAACTACGGTTGACGGTCTACACAAATGCTTGTGTATCTGATGTATAGATACATACGTACAACTGCAAGTTTTGTTAGAAACTCCCAAATACTTCGGTAGGATGTAACAATGTTTATGTATGTAAGTGGGTGATATACTACCGAATGAAAGGTAAATGCCAGTCACGGATGGATGAAGTGATGTTTTTGAAACAAGGTAGTTCCACTTTAGAAACAAATTGGTGGGTGAAAGAACCTTCGGAGTAGACAACTATGAGGTTTACAATTTCAAAGTTGCCATTCCAAATTTTGTTTGTTTTTGGGAAGCAAGGATGTAGATTGCTCTCTTCATCTTGATTTTTGAGTTTGGGTTCAATTTGTTGCTTTTACTAATGCAGTTGGAAGTGCTGGCGATAATTTCTGTTACGTGCAACTAAAATACTTTGGAATTTATTCAGCTTCTTCTCTTCGACCAGAGCATAGTGGATGCACCCAATTAATTCCCATTAGGCATATTTATATTGCCTTATATAAGATGATAAATCTCATTACATGAGCTTTTCCGCTACGATATTAGACTATTATCAGCTATCGTGATGAATCCTTTATTTAGTTAATTCAGCTGCAACGAGACAACTAATTTCTCTTCTCAGCCTTTAGATGGAGCTTGTGTGGTTTAAACAGTTAGAGAGTTTGGAGCGAGTAACTGTAAATAGGGCTCATGCAACTGTATGTGAAATAAGAGACCAGAGAAATGGCAATAATTAAGGTCGACCGAAACCACAATTACTCCGTTATGACGATGATGATGCTTTTATTTCTGTTTTTTGCGCTGCTTTCGAAATATCATGACACAAATACCTAGTTATAATTACGGGAATATTGTAGCAATACAGTAATTTCATATAAGAAGTATTTAATCAGTAATTTTTTAATAAGTTTACTCGTTTCGAATTCCGATTAGATATCGATGATAAAGGAACCAAAGTACCTACCTACTTATTGAATTATCCATTACTTTATGAAGTTAAAAACTGACTTAATGCGAACCCATTGCAACTTGCTACTCAAAGAATTCATCAACTACTTTTAGCTAGAAACTATTTAAATCGAGTAATAATGTTTACAAATTATTATCCAAGAACTCCAGGTGGACTGGTTAACTCAACAGTGTTGTAGTGGTGGAGGGGCATAACCGTTCCCGAAATAGGAACCCCGACTCATTCATACAGATATTGTTTAACATTTAGAATTGGATTGCTTAATATGTATAAACCAGTAAATAATGACACACTAGTACCGTGAACCACGAACCGTGTATGGTGCAACACAGTCCTGTATTAATTATGGGATTATAATCGCATAAATGCCTTCACTCTACACAATATGTAAGTTAAGTGCGGGGCTACATGAATGTAATGGAATAATGAAGTATGCATCAAAGCTCCTTACGTACATACCTACGTATTTTCTTTTTCAATAAATAATTCCTCGTTAATTAAACTAAGCTGAATCATTATAATTCATTACATTTAATAATGTATTCAATTCACTCCACTTCTCCGCTGCCTTTCCCTCCTTTCCTGGTAGTTCACAGTTTACATTGAGTTGAGCAAGGAAAAAAGCAAACAACCATCAAATAATAAACCATACAAGTACGGCTCCAGCTACAGACATTCGAATTCATTTCAAGTGGCTTCCCCTCGATGTTGGCCTGCCGGTTCCATTTCTTCATCCCACAAATCCAGAATAAAATTACTATAGCAGAGTATATAATGAATAGTGTAGGCAATAAAGCATAGGACATATCATTGGACTCGGGCTACTACTCAATCGGTATTGATTATTATTTCGTAATTAGGTAATTATACAATTTATATAAACATGAGTATGATGGAAGATGATTGTGCTTGTGATTAGAATACCTACTTCTCCATTTTATTAATTCCCACCAAGTGGAGCGGACACAAGGAGACACATGAATACATACAAGTAAAAGGCAAGTAAATAAATTAAATTATTATCAAATGTATTTATATAGGAAGGAAAGATTAACAAACAAGTACTCTCACGACCACAGGAATTTATTCACAATTGCAAGATTAATTAGATTGAAGAAAACATTAACATGAGCATGATAGGGAGAGAAGCAACGTATGTAGATACGAAAATTCGTGGTTGAACATAGTTATTATAGGATGGCATGGCATGGTGTGGATGAACTCAAGTCTACACACTTGGTGGAGGGCAAAGTCAAAAAGCCTAGATTTGGAATGGAATGAATAAAGGTCGGACATGCGTCACCTTTTCATACGTGAATAAATTTAAAAAGCGATATAATTTCCCTTTGCATACAAATTTAATACGCACATATGCCAGTAAATTTGTAATAATTACAAGCATAAAATATAGTTAATGCATAATATGCCCGTGGGTAGACACACTGGAAAAACGGATCATTATAATTTCATCGGTTATCTATACATATGCACGCAACTTTGCTCATCACATAGGTACTTACTTTATCATTTCATGAGTAAGAGATGAGTCAAGATGTATCACAATATTAAGTCAGTTTTTACGGTGTACCTAGTTATGCATTGTATTTGGAAATCTGCTTCGCTGATATCGACCTTATTTTTTACCCTAGGTTTCGTTTTCATTTGTTATGACCGGAGAATAGAGAGTAAAGGACTGTGAGGCGAGGCTGTCGGTGTAACTACAGCTGGATCTATAACGAGGACCGTGCGTTTAGCTCACGCTGATATTAAAGTTAAAGATCAAAGACTTTCTTTTCAACTTTTACTTTTTCCAAAGAGAAACTTGACTGTCCGTGTGCGTATTCCTTCGTTTAGTAATTACGGAAACTGTTTTACGTTTTCGTTACTGCTCTCACACTGAGTGCTGCAGGACTCTGTGCTATGTTCTAGCATACTAATTTGAATACGTTGTTTTTCCACAATTCCTCCCATTCAGGTGCATTTTTAGATTGTATGGAATAATAAACTTTGTCGCAACCATCCCAGTCTCTCAGCGGAAGAACAGTACCTTGTTTCAACTATTTTTAACCAAGCCTAGGAGATAAACTTTGTTACCATATCATATTCGTAGAATAGCAATTAAAAATAGGTCAGTTTCTCAAACTAATGAAAGTAAAGAATAAGTACAGTCCCCTACCTAAGTACCTTATTACTTTAATAATTTGGATCTCTTGCTTAGGAACTGAAATTACTCTTAGTCAGTACTCAAAGCTTTACGCGTAGAGATGAAATGATTAGTTTTGACCGTGTACATAACTGAACAAGTCCACAAAGATTGTCATGAATTTAGAAAATAAAGTCGAAATACACAGGTACGCAGTATTTTAGCATGATTAAAAGTGTGTATAGAGCTGGTGAAAGGACGATGCAGAATAAAATGCGAGTAATTTCCCTTCGGTGTTCTTGAATTCATTTGCGAATCGGTAAACTGTGACTGTGACGGAAGCACATAATTCTTTGGACATAATTCACTCCAGCTCCCCACGCATGAGGGCCGTGCGAGGCGATTTCAGTCAGTCCATACGGTATGATGGTGATCGTGGAGCGGTGGAAAAATTGAGAAAATTTTACATTTTCACAATTTCGCCATTCTATTTCGCTATTCGCTTTACCATTCTAGAGATAGACTTTGATACGGCATGAAGTGCATTAAGGCATTGTGTGTGGAGCACATGTTGTGTGGATAGAGAGTTTAGGTATATAGTGATGTGGAGCTTATAAAGAATTGAGGAGCGATCAGAGAGAAATGTGTAGCTATAAAAGGCGTAGATACATCATGTTCATGTTATGTTCGTGGGACATGGAAGGTGAGCTGAATCGTATGGGTCTTTTGGGATTTCCACAGATGGAAAGAGTTGGTTGGTTGAAAAATCTCGATAAAATCTGACATTTGGGTTTTCCTACACCAAGCCAAGCCATCGGCCGGTCTCGGTGATCTGTGCGGTCTTGGTCTGGGTTTTCGGTGCTTTCTACATGCTGCAAATAACTGCACATGTTTATAACTTTCCACTGTACACATAGCACTTTATTTTTTCCTTGCAATTTCTATTCGTCAAACATTCAGAAAGAGAAGCACCACAACCAAACCACTATATCTTATCTCGAAAGCTTGAACTTTCTGGCTGACGCTGACATGTCCAGCTCCAACTCCAGCTCCAGTGCCCCACAATAGTTCCCGTGAAACAGAACAAGTAGAGCAATAGTTCCACAACGACTTCATACTTTATTGCCGATTGTTATTTTTGATCTTTTTTTTTGAATCCTCAGCCGAATTTTGATTTGAGTTTGTATATACCCGCCATTAATTTTTAATACGAGGAAACTTTCCAATTTCAACTTTTATCCGTGGCTTCTCGTATGTATGTAGGTATGCCTGCGCCCATGGTTTCTATTCCACAAGGATTTGGCTCTTTTATACTTTTACAAGCTCGTCGTTCACCGTTCCAGGCTTGAGTGAGGTTTTATTATAAGGAGTAAATAAAGTCATTTGAAAATTCCCGGGTGTCTAATCTGTCCGTAATTACCTGTCAAGTGGAGCATTCTACTCATTTTTATTCTTGCCTGATTCATCTAATTTTCATTTTTCTCCTGTACTGGCCCTGTCATTTGAATTATTTACCCAGTAAACATGGGAATGCTTTTGTTTGCTGTTCGGAGCGGTGTTCAGTGTAGGGCAGCCGTGTACGTGGAGGGAAACAGAATGGACATCCTTTGAATGGAAGAATGGAAGGGCTGATCATGAATATGTTGTGAAGAATGGGAATTGTGCGGTATGGTGTGGTCGTGGGCGCGTGCATCCACAGTGTACATTGGTATAGCTTCGGTCGCCGTGATCAATGTGCCTTTCTATATTATGATTATTATTATATTTGAAGGTGAATAGTTGATCGTGTCATAAATCACCCACCAACTTCGCCTCGTATATATCTAATCATTTCGGGATGTATTGCCTCATAAAATATTTTTGCACAAGCACGGTGAACGGAATGAGAGTTTGCTCGGCTTTAACTTTGGCTTCTGCCATTCCCTTTCGCTTCCTCTATTCGGCAGGCTTGGCTTGGCTCTCGGCTTCACTTCTCTCGGTTTGGTTTCGTCTGGTCTCACATCGGTTTGCTTTGCTCGAGAAAAGATGATGAATTTTGAACATTGAACATTCCAGCGCGGTAGCGGGAGTGCTACACACATATACACATACACCCCGACTGACTTTGTGCGAGAAGGTCTAACTGTCGAACCAACTTCTGTACAACTAACCAATCCCACCAAAAATCCAACAGACGACACACACACATACCCACACAAGCCTCGGTCTAATATCCAAGAAAAATTTCAAACTCGTGTATGATTAAATACCCTAAAACTAATCGATTTCCACAAAGGATTCCTCAAGAATCCTCAATGATGTCAACTCGTGAGTCTTCTCAGGTCATTTATTCTATCGATTTCTCCGAGTTTCAGATTCCGCAAAAAAGTTGACAAAAACAAATTCTTGACAGTTTAATAATATTGTCATAATATCCTACATACTAATCACAACATATCTCTATCTCCAGCTCATTATTTCCGTTTGCATTGCAGCCACATGTCACTTGTTCTAGCATATCGTAGGTGTGTATGTCTATGTCACAGTCTAATGACACTACAGTGACAGGAAGAGAATCACCTTTTCGGATATCGTTCAAACTGTCTGATTCGTTAACACGAGCCTTTCAATGCTAATCTATCCTTACCATGAGACAACGTTCCAATAGACCATAGTCATTGTTATTGCTCCAAGTACTGCTTAATAATTCACCCATCTACGCCCTTGTTTCCCTCTGAAATCTACGCTGATGAGTTATGGGAAAATAAACGGTGTGCTAAGCATTCTCTTAGGTAATTCTCTCTGTGTAATTACACCGAATGCTTTAAATAATGGGAAAAGAAATGAACACGTCAAAACGTAGTGAGACGGAAGCTTAGCCAAGAAAAGAGTAAGACGGAGGTATGTAAAAGGAAAAAAGCCAGAAATTCGTTCGTTCCTTCGTTTGGAGCAGAAGGAGAGAAGACGTATGCACATGGTAATTAATGATTAAACACGTTCTTCACATCCCCACAATTTTTTACGAATCCAATTATTTCCGCACCATAAAATCAAAATTAATTATTATTACATGATAAAAAAGTTGGACGAGAAGAGAAAGCTTGGTGACATTGGGGACCAGTAAGGCATAGGCTGAAATGAGGCTGGTAAAAATAGAGGATGCATAGATAATTAGATATTTAAGCGTGGTGGTTGATGTTCATGTTCCGGTCATGTTATGTTGTCTTGGTAGCTGGTGGCTGGGACTTGTGAATAAAACATGGTCGGAGGAAAGCATAGCTGAGGGGTAGCAGTGGGATGTGAGTGTCTGTGTTGTGTGCGTAGGGAAGGATCAATATGCATGCACAATAGAATCCATATAGAAACTAGGAAATTATAAATAGGTAAGAGGTAATGTAGTGAAGCAGGAGCTTCTTTGGTGAGCGGAGAAAACATGAATTTGAATGCGAAAGATGAAGCCCAAGTCGTTGCCGACTGTAAAATAATTCAGAAAGTGGGAGAGATATAGAGATTCGATTGCCGACGATACCCGGTGATAGCGATACCCAGGGAAGAGACAGAAACACGGCCACAGTCAGAGCCAGAATGAGTCAAATCCCCAAAAACGCATAAGCATTCGAATCGCAATTGTAATGTATCTGTTCTGTAGTGTGTGTATGTAGCCGAGGCTTGAGAGAGTTTCTGTAGCGCACTTTCCGCTATACTGTAGGATGAAGTGGATATACATAGCGCATGGTCCTTACGAACGCGAACCTTACCGTTTCCTATGTCTCTACCGTTTCGTTTACAATCCTCCGGATCCTGACTTCCACTACATGCAGCTGGATGGATACTTGCTCATGGAACTCACGGGCCCTTCTCCTAACTCCGTTCTTTTGCCCAGTCAGTCATCTATTGCAGGTCTCCTCACACTTACCGTGCTCCTCCAAGCTCTGCACCAACGACTAACGACTAACTACCGACTACCAACTACTCCTCTCCTCACTCGTATTCTGCTCAGTCCTCACATCCTCACTCTTCCACTTGTCAAATTTTCAGTGTACACCATCGAGCTCTAATCGCTAACGAGAAAGAGCAAAATCAAAATCAAAATGAAAGCCAAGCCAAGTGGCTGAGTGAGTAATCGCAATTGCATTTATTGCATTTTGGCTGGAATCTTGAGCGTGAATCCCGACACGAAGAAAGTCAAGACATTAGTACGGCAGGAAGGGGAAAAACTGTAAGCTTCTCGAGTGTTGTTGGTTGTTGCTGCTCAATGTACATCTGTTCGTCGCTTCATTTCACTCGTTTTTCTAACGTCAGTTTGTTGTCATCACGTACGTGAGATACGCCAGTCTATATCCAGTAGTGCTTGAGTGCCTACTTGTGCAAACATTCCATCAGCTCAAATTTCAAATTACAACAAACCTAAACTTTCTTAGCGGCATTTCCATCCAGGCCTCAGTGTTTGGGTAGGGATTTCTTGTTCGTTTCGAGTAGACTTTGGAGTGGTGAGACAGTGAAGGGGTGGAAGGTGAAGGTAGCTGTGGATGTCAACTGAAAATCCACCAACAACCAACACTTAGCATACACGGATCAGTCTGATTAATCCACATCGCAAACCCAATTCGCCCAATCCCACACCAATCACATCCAACTACTACCCACAACCTGTCAGCAACAACAACAGTGACAGCAACTGATCTAAATCCGGTTCCGATTTCCATTCCGATTCCTATTCCTATTCCCATTGTCATTCCCTCAGCCATTCGCGATCCACGAGCCGATCAAATCACATCACATCTGTCCGGTGACGTTCTTCTTTTCGAGTTGCCATCAAGGTCAGGGAATCTGTTCAGTTTCATCGTCACCACGAGTTACACATTTTGGACGAGACAACGGCAGTAAGAGACGGGATTTAAGCAACGTGTTGATTGCTGTTTTTGTGACCACATCCGACTAACGTTTCATTCAACTTTAATTATCGATTGCGTGCAACCTTCATTGATCGTGGAAAGGGGAATACAGGGAAAAGTGGATATAGTGAAAATAAAGGATTGGATCAATCATTAGCATCAACTGCTGCTTCCCGTGCTCCCTTTCGACCGAACTTTTTCGACCGGCTCCGCATTAACATTTGCCACCAGCCTCCCGAGCCGTTCCAAGTATTCCCATTTACACTTAAATCGTCGACAGTTCTTTCGGTGCAGGTTTCTCCAGATCAGCATCTGCATTCCAACTCGAACTAGACTAGAACTCGACAACTTGCAACTGCAGCGACTGTTCAGCGGGCAGCGACGGGAATTTGCAGAAATACGAAATTCGATTCTACCTTTAAGCTTGCACATTACATTGCATTGATTCAATTTGGGTAAGTGTGTTTCTGTTTCTTACTCTTCCTTTGAAAGGGACCGACGGTCCGGTGGTCCATGTCCATGTCGTGTGGATGTGGACATAGATCTGCCGCATAGTTCCATATTTCACATTCTCCACTCACTTCATGTGACTTCACACAAAGTCCAGACTTGGAAGTGGAGCTGCGTTCCCCGTCAAATCTTTTATATGTAGGCCAGCATCCAGATAATGTAATACACTTGGCTCGACAAAGAATATGTAACTAGAGCACTTTAAAGTTTGGGAACAAGGAGAAGTTTCACATGTCATGTGACGGGATATGGACAATTGCTATTCAATTAGGGTAAATAGGCAAGGCAGCGCACAGTGGGGAAAATCACGAAAAATCGGCGGTTAAGCCCTGCCGCATGAAAATTTAAAGTTTCAAAATGTAGCGCCATGTAATT
>JAAXYX010005514.1:0-10805 GCA_036851915.1 Ptenothrix huangshanensis | reverse complement strand
AACTTCGTTCAGGATGAGTCCGTAATGGTGCTAAAATGGATTAGAGTTTTGGCCTTTCTAATGATCCACTTTTTACAGTGTACTTACTGTAAACTTTACTTTACAATTAGTAATTATTACTTACTTATATGAATAAAAACGCAATGCTTCGTCGTTTTCTTTTTTCTTTTTCCTCTAGGGCTATAGCCTATCTGCAGTTTCCTAGCCATCCATCCGCCATCGCCATCCATCTACTTATTGACCTACAGCTATAGCTAGTGCACGAGCTATAGTCACAGATATCGTAGCATGAATCATTAGCGATGCCAATATCAACACATTAGACCTACGCGTCCCTCTTCTCCAATCTACCTTGACTTGTATACTTATATTTACATCCGTACCCATTTCAATTTTGAAACACGATCGCGTCATTTCCATTTTTTCTCAGTAGTCAACATTAACTGTGTTCTACTGCACAGGCAGGCATAAATAATGAAGGTATGCATGCACCTACGTTCCGTGTTTCGTGCTCAGTATCTCCCTAATTAGTTTATCAGAAATAGATTCCATACCCAAGTCAAAGTCAAGTTAAAGCCAAAGCCAAAGTCAAAGCCAAAGCCAAAGGCAAAGGCAAATTCAAAGTTACAACGGTAACTAGAACAGCTCAACAATTTTTACAGTAGGGTTCCGCATTAGGTTTTTTGAATATTTAAATCAAAAGTGCAACACGATACGGTGTATCTTTCAGTCGTATGCACTAACATGTACATATGAACAAGGATCAACACGAATCCTACTATTCAAAGTAGTAATAATGATAGTATTTCTATACCCTGGAGGATTAAATGTAGGTAAAAAAGGAAGGAAAATATTATCATTAGGTATTCCAGTATTAGGTATTATGATGATTATGGGTATTATGTAATCGACCGCACGTGCTTGAATTTAGGGAATTAGTGGATTCCTCATTTTTCTCATTTTACTATAACTATGGCAGGTGTAGCATTTACACTTAGTATTCACCAAATATTGTATTGAAAACAAAATCGCTGTGTGTTCGTTTGGTTTTATTATCATTTTCTTAGGGAGCCACGATGCGATGAAATGAAATAATAAGCTGCGTACTCTATAACCTTTACTGTCTACCTTTTTCGTTCCTTTAAAAGTGTAGCAGATCGAGGAAAGGGAGTGAGAATACAAAGGAGAGGTCCTTAAAGGTACTCACTATGGCATGGGTCAATGTTCAATGGAATGTAGTACAGTGTACTTTATCAAATATACACTGTAAAAACTGAGGAAACGCATCTTGGAGTGTGAAATTTCCTTTTTAGCACATTTTGGAATTTTCTATTCTAGTAATTTTGATACGCTTCAAACGGTCTTCATTTAAACATTTTGAAGCATTTCAGAATTTCTCATTTTAACAATTTTAAAGCAGATTACGTGCATTGCAAGCGCATCTTGGACTAAGAGAAGCGCTTTAGATATAATTTAGATTTTTAGACGACCTTAGGTAAACTTGAGATGCAACAGCTTTTACTGTATACCCGCAAACTGAATTCATCCATCTCCATGTTTAAATATATTTTTTTTCCTAGGACACCTTCACCTCTTGTAAAACTGCGTTTTTATTTTTCTTATTTATTTAAATAATTATTACAACATTACAAGCTTGGATTATTTTTTTAATTGGTACATGCTTTTATTACTTCCCCACAATCTGTGTACAAAATTTGAGTACCAAGGGAATTGAATGAAATACATCAATACGCCTCGGAATGAGTAGCATGAAACTACCGCGCAGTTTAACATTGCTCGTCTTCCGGAGGAAAAGCAGAAAAAGGTAAAAGAAAAGGATGATAATAATTACTGTGAAAATGATACACGATACATTACAGAGGCATTATGCAAATTGGTATTTACATATAGGTATACGTACTAGTGCTTGTGAAAGCAAAACTTTAATCGGGGAACTAAATTGACGATTCAATCATAATTGAGATAAGTAGACAGTTGAGGGAACTGTTTGTAAATATACACATAAGTGACATGCACGTGTCGACTAAAGACAGCCGTGGGGGACCTTGAGCATCAGAGTCGTAGTTGTATTCAGAATTCAGACCCAGCGTCCAGTAGCGCAGGCAGGATTTATTTTTCTTGTAGGTCTGAAAAAACTTGATCTCATCCAGTGTAAAATTGTAAAAAAATGCGCCTTTTCCTTTTCAATGTATTAAAAAAACTGCGACTCCTTCGTGTAAATTCAAAACATACGTTTTTTCATACACATCTTAAAAAAAGCAGCGTGCAGATATTTTTAAAAATCCTTTGTAGGCCTATGCTCACTTGGCCTACGCCTAATTACGCTCCTGCCAGAGCGTCAAAACCTCAAAACCAGTAGGTTCCAAATTTTAAGATGTATGTATTTAGAACATTGAATTGGAACTAAAGTGCACTGGATCCTTTTTCTTAGAAACCTTTGGCTGTAGGATGCAAAGTGTAACTAAAAGCTGCAAGTGTGAGGGAGTGGACCAACCACAAATTGACAACGAACAGTGATAATGGACCACCCTCACCCTCTTTATCATTACATATTCGTTTGTCCAAGACTCTTACCCGTGCCGAACACTCAGCTACTACTACTAGTAGTCCTACTACTATCTAACTCTACCTCAAGATTATTCTCTTTCATGCTCTTTATTTTACATTAACTCAACTAAATTATGTCAATACATCTAATCACGTTGATAAAATTTAATTATACTTTAGGCACTTTTCCCACTATGTCTGTCTGTCGGTAGTCGGTACTTCAACTTTCTACACTGTTGGTCTAACTTCAGTTAATTCATTTATGCTAGCAGGTAGGTATATAGGTAGGTAGGTATAATAAATGTGCATGTAATAAGTATAAGTTTTGGTTAAAAGGTATGTTCATTTCTTCCTTTCTTCAAATTGCTTAGTTTTTACAGTGTACCCACTCTCTCACTGACCTCTCATTCAATACTTTCATAGTCCAATTCATCAATGCAAACGTTGACTGATTTTACTTAAAAGTGATGCTTCCAATCCGAATCCGAATTCGAATCCGAATCTAATCCCATTCCAACTTTAAACATACCTAACGTAAGTACCTACATGTTAAAAATATGAAAGTAAACATTGACTACGGCATGGACACTGATGTTCTAGTGCGCAAGAAGGGTTTACCAAGTTATAGTTACTTATGATAACTCGATTTAACTAATAGGAGATTAGAAGGAATTTTCAGAACGTTAAATCAAAGATTCGTTGAAAGACACGTCCAAAGATCCTGTGTACCCGTGTGTGAAGGAATACAGACCGGGAATCCAGAGGTTTACATTAAATGCATGTAGCCATATAGATACGTATATAATTGAAAACTCAATTGTGACTTCATACATACGTGTGCACCCCAATAAAATTTGCTTATTTACTTACGCCTTGGATTCCATTTCGTTCCCTGGTTGGATAACTCTGTTCAGATTTCAGACGTAGTCACGTCACACTGCTATCAGGTCTGTCCTTATGTTATGCTGTGTGATTGTGTTGGTGTGATGTTGAGCTACGGGCTGGTGTGGTGCATCGCATATCGCATCGCATCGCATTGGTATTGGTACGGTTCTGGTTCTCGTGCTTATAATAAATACCAGGATCTACTGGAGAGTTTATGTTTGAGTCAAGTGCTCTCTCTCTCTCTCTCTCTACAGTCTACAGTCTACAGTTGCTCTATATGCATACAGAGTGATATACATACAGCAAATCATATTTGTCTTTGGGGGCAACGACGGTCGGTTTGGAAAGTATTTATTCTGGAGTCAAACCAGGTCTTACACGTGCCGACGATTTACATGTATATGTCCTAATCATCTCTCTCTCTCCCTCTCTCTGTCTCTCCCTCGCTATTTCGCTCTGTAGTTGTTGATGTAAGTACCGGCGCTATCTAATATAGCTATGAACATTATAAGTGACTAGCTACAGATAGCACAAGTATTTACACCGCACCACACGGTAGGAGATGGTTGGAACTAAAGTGCATGTTCTATTTTTATTTCGACTCGTATGTATCATCATCATCAGCATGAGCATCCATGTAGTTCCATCCGCGTCTCATCTGATCCGAAGCCGAGATGTAATGTGCCGATCCCGATGCTGATTCTGATTCTCATGCCGGCTCTGGTTCTGGTTCTAGAGTACACAGGGGAGGATCCAGACCAAGTTCATGGAGGGGGCTAAGAGAAAAACCTCTTTATATTTACTGTACATTTTTTAAAAACTATACCTGTTTTTGCGTAAATTTCAAAAAACAGCATCTGTTTTGTCCAAAGATAAAAAAACTGCATATGTTTTTGCGCGATGTTCAAAAAACTGCATCTGTTTTTCCGTAATTTTCAAAAAACTGCATCTGTTTTTCCGTCATTTTCAAAACACTACACCTGATTTTGTCCAATTTTCAAAAAACTGAATATGTTTTTGCTTGATTTTCAAAAACTGCACCTGATTTTGTCCAATTTTCAAAAAACTGCACCTGTTTTTGCTTAATTTTCAAAAAGCTGTAACAGTTTTTGTGCACTTTTTAAAAAACTGCACCTGTTTTTGCGTAAATATCAAAAAATCTCATGTGTTTTTATGCAAATTTCAAAAAACATCATCTGTGTTGCGTAAAGATAAAAAACTGCTTCTGTTTTTGCGTAATTTTCAAAAAGAGAGAGAAAGACAAATTTATTCAAAAAATAAACCTGGCACTGTCCTCCAACGAGGATAGCCTAAACAGACTCAGTATACGGGTACATAAGCTTGTTACATCAAATTTATGGTGGTTATAATAAGTGAATAATTGTTTAATTTTTAGAAGCTAACTACATCTGTTTTTTAAGAATTTCCAAAAAACTGTACCTTTTTTTGCGTAATTTTCAAAAAAACTGCATCTGTTTTACTTAAATTTCAAAAAATGCATTATTTCTGGTGTAAAAGTTGGCAAAAACTCATTATATCATAATATAGTATACACATACTTTCATGTTCATGGAGGGGGCTAAAGCCCCTAGCTCCAATCTTCTGGATCCGCTCCTGAGAGTACATAATATTTGCTACACCTTATTTCCTATTGTACACTGTGACTGTCATTGTGACAGTACAGGAGGAGCAGGAGCAGGATGCACGATGTACGGTGTAAGGTACCCACTTTTACTCAACACTGTACATGGGTAAATGATGGTTTCTTTCTAATAATATATGCGTGGAGGAGATCAGTGTCAGACACAAGACTCAACTGAAACTGTTTTCATACTAATAAATTACAAAATATTGTCGTCATCGACATCACAATTGACTTTGAGCTACGTTATTTGCTCGATTTGATCGAGATGCGAGTCATAAATTCACATTCTTGGCTCATATATCACGATTTATTACAAGTTTCAAACTACGTAGGTACCATGGATGTCCTTTGCTCCCAACCCCAATCCAATCCAATCGCATCCAATCCAATTCAATGCATTGCATTGCACGGACTTTTGTATGTATGATTGCGATAAGGACTGCCATTTGATCTCCAAAGTCAATATTAATTACAATAATTAATATTTTATAGCAAGTGACAATTTTATTGTTTCATTCTGACCTAATCTCTTATTAGTACAAATACCTTCTACAAGACCCCACAACTTTCGTGCAAGTTTGGATAGTGGTGTTGATATGGATGATGGAGAAACGTTTGGATTGTGGATGCATGTTATAGGATATGTATGTATATAGATACATATGTACATGTAATTTCATATAATTGTATGCAGTAGTGTCGAGAAGAACTTGAATGTCAACTTAAACTTGAACGTCAAAGTCAAAGTCAACAAGAACGTCAACGTCAGATGAGGCTAGATCAGACCAGAACAGTGTTAGATTCGAGTCAACAATGCCGAAGGAGAATGAATCCACGTGTTGAAGCCTTATATCACAACAGAAGCTAAAAGCTTGTTTTTACATACCTAGGTAGGTACATTCATCCATAGAGTGCATGGTAAAAATTATACCTCTACATACTTTATTTGCGTGTTGGTGTACCAATCAAACAGAAGGATTGAATAGGTACACTGTAAAAACTGGTGCATGTAAAACGTCCAAAATCTTACTCATTTTTAGTTTGATTATGAAGGCAGGTAGGATGCATCTCAATTTTACGTAAAACGCATCTAAAATTCTAAAGTGCATCTCACAGTCCAATATGCACCTTTAATACGCTTTTACGTTAAAAATTAAAATAGAAAACGGAAGTTTTGAAAAATACGTGATAAAAAACGTGAGCAAATACACTTTTTCCAAAAATGGAAAATGGGAAAAATTGGCAAAAAATGATCGAAAAAGAAACGAAAGTTGTTTTAAAACGCATTTCGTAGTCCAAGGTTAAATAGGTTTTTTAAATGCGCTTTTCATGCCGTCTAGACCTATAAAGAAATTTTGGACCGTTTTAAAATTGGTGAAATATAAAAACTCAAAAGGCTCCAAAATGATAAAAGGAATTATTTTTTAATTTTAAGGAATTCAAAAGAATCCAAAAATGGGGAAATTAAAAATTCAAAAGGCTATGAAATTCAAAAATTCAGTTAAACTTAAAGCTGTTAAAATAGAAAACGAAAGATTTCAAAATAATTGAAAAAATAAATTTCGAAAGGCTTTGAAGTAGTTAAAATAGATTCAAATTTGAAAGGTTCCAAATTGCTGAAATACAAACATTCGAAAATTATTAAAATAGAAAATTAAAAAATGTTTAAAAATTGTTAAAATATATATAGTTTTGAAATGCTTTAATATTGTTAAAATAGGAAATCCCGAAGTTCAAGGTGCATTTTAGCGCTTTCATAATCATACTAAATAACATTTTTAGGCGTTTCAGATGCATTTTTTCCTTTTCGAAGAACATTTAGCTTTTACAGTGTACACCAGTGATTATTCAATTTACTTCGATAGCATTGCAAGTTTAGTTTCATTTTATAGCAAGTTGTTCTTGGTGCTATTATTAAAGTGTCGTGTTCCTTGTAGTTTGTAGTTGTCGTCGTCTTCGTCATCATCATCGATGTCGGATTATGTAGTCAGGAGAAAAATATTTGCGGATGAACGCTTGTGCTCCAACGCAAAGTCGTAATCTCCTAATCAGCACAATGCTACGGAAGGCAATATCAAAAAGCAAGGGAAAGTTCGTCAAGGAAATTGCTTTCTTTAAGGAAATCTTTTATCGACAAACATTCTGAACTGCATGGGGTGCTTTGCTTGCTGGTGCTGCATAGAAGGTAACGCCAACCACCGATTCATCATCATTCATGCAATGCCTTGTGTGGACAGAGCATATCTTTACCTTTCCTTTTACTCTGACTGTGACTATGGCTGTGACTGTGACTGTGACTGTGGCTGTGACTGTGGCTGTCATGGCACGGTGCATGTAGTTCTGGTTGTACTTGTACCTACTTGTAGTTACCGCTGTCGTTGGCGTTGTCGTTGATCATGTTCAACTTATTACAACCATGACATGCATAAAGGAACAGGTTGCTGATTGCTTTTCTTGCTGTTGCTAGGTTTACATTTTGTGCAGTGCTACCATTACCTTTATAATGCACACCATCACGAAAGCTACAGGCAGCTGGAAGTTACATATGTACCTACATAAGTACGTATCTATTACTATTTTATGCATTACTGCTATTCAACAAAAACGCTGAATCTGCAGGTAGACAAATTCAGTGTCTAGACTTTAGTTGAGGAAATTTAACTGTAAAAATATGGGTACGCTGTAAAAACTAAGGAGTCTTAAAACAGGCAAAAAGTTTGTTAAAATGCCAAAAATCGATTCGTATTTTGTATAACTATGAACTATGTTAGTTCATCTGAAGTGCATCTAAAAATCTAGAGATATTGAAAGATCTAAACACATTGAAAATGCATCGACTGCATGATTATGAAATTTGCTATTTCAGAAATTTTAAACGATTCGGAATTTCTGTTAGTGTAACTTTGAAACTCAAAGCAAACTTCTTTATTTCGACACGTTTGAATCATTTCAAAATTTCTTATTTTAACAATTTTGAACTATTTCAAAATTTCTTATTTTAACAATTTTGAACTATTTCAAAATTTCTTATTTTAACAATTTTGAACTATTTCAAAATTTCCATTTTAACAATTTTAAAACGCTTTTAAATTTTAAAAAAGTAATTTTTCAACACTTTCTTAACATCCTTACGTTACCACTTTTGAAACATTTGAGTTCTTATTTCGATAGTTTTCCAATGTTCCACAATTTTCTATTTTAACAATTTTGAAACACTGGAATTTCTAGTGTTTCTATAGTTAAATAGTTTCTACTATTTCAGCAATTTTTCAACCCTTTAAACTTTCTTATTTTATTAATTTTGTAACATATCAAAATTTCCTTTTTTAATAATTTTGAAGCATTAGGTGCATCACAAACACATTAAAACGCATCTTGGACAGTGATATGCCCGTTAGATGCATTTTAGATTTTAGAATTGTTAGACGCCTCCAAGCTGCGTTCCTAATTATACTAAACCATATTTTTTGCTTTGGCCGTTTCATATGCACGAGTTTTTACTGTGTACCTGTCTAGTTCAAGTGGAGATAGTTGTATAGGTACTGATTATAGTCACAGTTCCGATAGGTGATTTTATTCATGGAAGTGTACTCCTACCCAGTCATAAAATGTTGCAAGGGATGGCTGCATATGTTTCCGATTATGATTTTGGCTTTGATCATTCATGATCATGATCGCTGGCTATGAATTGCACCAATTAATCAGCTGAAAGCACGTAAGGCAATGAAGTTACATTTTTTCCAAAATAGTGACATGCCCATTAGGTACGTGTATGGATATATTGTTAGATTCGGGGAATCTTTTTAGTCAGTAGTTTAGTTAGTAGATTAGTAGTTAGTATTTTATTGAACATTTGAGAGACAAGACACATCAGACCAACACAGATCCAAAACACAGAATGAAAATGAATATGGAGAAAATGACAAAGACAAGAATCAAGAGCAAGAACAAGGTTTGGCTGGGCTTGTAGGAAAGAGTCAAACTTATTGGCTGTTGATTTCGCGGTTCCCAAGCCCAGTCCAAACAACACTCCATGGTTACCCATGGTATATTACATTCCTCCTTCTTCTCCTGGGGGGAAGGAGGTGACCATGGTGGAGCAAAGAGGGTTCGGAAGAATTTCGGGGCGTGGAATTCCCTTCCAGGGGCAAAGGGGTTTAGGTGGAAGAGTGGGACTACGAGGTGGAGCAACCCTGTGGATATTGCTCATATCCCATTCTTTCTTAGCCTCCTCCAGCTGACTACGCCTCTCTTCGAACTCTGTCCGTTCCTTCTCCTCCTGATCTTCACATCGACGCAGAAATTGAATGAACTGGGCGTCTTGCCACTGACAGAATAGATCCGAGTGTCGTGAGACTGACAAGGTGGAGGACTCGACCTCAGGGGCGCCAGGCGATTTCCCCAGGGAGACAAGAAGCGGTAGTTGGTTGATGGTATCAGCATCATGAACGTTAGTACCAACCGCCGGCGGTACGGATCCGCAATTCATAGGGCACAGGTCCCCGATGTGACCCGGGCTTGAAGTGGGCGTTGCTAGCGGACTTGCAGGGGAGACTGGGGGGGAAGCTAAGTCAACGACTTCAGTGACAAAGCACACCTGATCAAGGTTAGTCGAGCTTTTAGGCTGGAACGTCGTGGGTGAGGAGTCCTCAAGGCGCCGGACTACCACTTTGGGTTGGTAAGAGGCCCACAACTGGTCACGAGAGCGAGAGCCCGTACGACCCAACTTCTCATCAGCTCGGCGATAGTGATCAGTATGATCGGGGTAGATGATTTGGGGAGACGAGAAGACTAAACGTTTGGGTTTATGTCGAGTTGTGGGGGTAGGAGTCCAAGGGGTGGATGGTGACCGTAGTCCAGGGGTATTTGGGGGAGTTATGGTGGTATCCGAGGGGGAGTAGAGCAGACTGTCTATTTTAGACGGAGACAGATCTACTACTGAGGGACAACCCAACTCCTCCAGGAAGTCCAACATCTCGGCTTCAGCCACTGGACAAAGGAAAGACATGCCTAGGATGTAACAGAGGATTGAAAACACACATAAAATTAGAACCAAGAAAAAGTGGACACATGACACTTGTTGGTGTGGTGCCTTAACACTGATGGTGAGAGACGACACGCAAGATGAATTTGTAGAGCACCGTTCGAAATCCATTAACTCAAGAGACATAATTGGTAATACTGGTGAAGTAGCACTATCTAAATCACAGGGTTGAACGTAGGGTTTCATTATTTGGGAATTCACTTCACGAACTTTACCGTAGTTTTTGTTTGCACGACAATCACGTAACCAATAACTTCTTGGTGAAGCGGGAGAGACCACCAAAAATGGCCCTTTCCACCGAGGCTGGAATTTATCAACAAACCCCACTTTACGAGTAAAGTTACCAATCCACACTAATGAACCAGGAGAATACACCTTCGTAGGATGTTTTTCATTATATTTTTTTTGACACAAGTTCCGAAAAACGGTGGTATTTTCTTGAGCAGTACAGTAGGAATTGGACAACATTAAAGCAAAACTTTCAGGATCACAATGGTCAGCATAGAGACGTTGGGAGGGGAAAATTCGGTCACATGGAAGAACAGGGTGACGACCGTGAACTAGAAAGAACGGGGAGAACCCAGTGACTTTATGCACAGAAACATTGTACGCATAGACCGCTGACTGTAAGTGAGAATCCCACAACGCTGTATCACAACCCAA
>JAAXYX010005513.1:0-10805 GCA_036851915.1 Ptenothrix huangshanensis | reverse complement strand
GTCCAAATGAAATTCGCATGTCGCATCATGTCTTTTTAGAGCGGATAATAACTGTCTGTCCGGCTTATGCCAAAATAAATATGGCCAGTGGTATTAAAATAGTAGCTGTGGTCCTCGTCGTGTTCTGGTGTGGTGTGGTCTGGTATGGTCCAGCTTCATTGCGCATTCATATCCGAGCTAGAAGCTTATCATGCGGTGTTCAGCGTGTGCGTTTTGAATGTTGACAATTCGCGTGGGTCGTGTCGTGATGCTGGGGGTTGAGGGGGGAGGCTATGGCAGTGGCAATGGCAATGGCAATGGCAATGGCGATGGCAATTGGCAGAGGCGGACCCAGAAAAAGTTCATGGAGGGGGCTAAAGAAAAAACCTCGTTGTATCCATTGTGAATTTCAAACAAATGTATGTATTTTTGTGTAAATTAAAAAAAAACTGTGTCTGTTCCCGTGTACATTCTTTTCAAAAAAGGCATCTGCTTTTCTGTAAATCTCAAAAAATCATGTGTTTTTCTTTAATTTTAAAGAAACTGCGTTTGATTTTCTGTAAATCTCAAAAAAATCATGCGTTTTTCTTTAATATTAAAAAAACCCGCATCAATTTTTTTGTAAATCTAAAAAAATCATCCGTTTTTCTTTAATTTTAAAAAAACTGCATCAGTTTTTGTTTAATTTTAAAAAAGCTGCATCAGTTTTTCTTTAATTTTAAAAAAACCGCATCAGTTTTTCTGTAAATCTAAAGAAAACCATCCGTTTTTTTAAGTAATTTTCAAAAACTGCATCTGGTTTGGTTTACATTTTGAAAAATTGCATTTGTTTTGGTGTCCTTTTCAAAAAAACGCATTTCGGTATTCCTAGTTTATAATTATGTTAAAAAACTCATTGCCACAACCACACGCCCCCCCTCTCTGGATCCGCGCCTGGCAATTGGCTTGGTCTGTGTCTCCATGTTATGGTTTGCCACCGTTTCCAGTCGTTTGCATTCAGATTTAAAGGGAAGTAGACACTGACACCTTGAGTATGGACACGGGCTGGGTGGTATGGTATGGTATGGTGTGGTATGGTGTGGTGTGTAGGAGGTGGTTGGGTAAGTACGTGTTCTCGGGACTTGAGTAGGTATTAATATTTGATAGGTTTATAGTTTATAGCGAGTGATAGGGATAATGGATATGACTGGCTGCCTCGATGNTGGTGTGTAGGACGTGGTTGGGTAAGTACGTGTTCTCGGGACTTGAGTAGGTATTAATATTTGATAGGTTTATAGTTTATAGCGAGTGATAGGGATAATGGATATGACTGGCTGCCTCGATGCGGATATGAATGCAATGCCTTGTGGGAATCCCAATCATGCTCAGGCAAAGTGGCGATGGAATGGAAAGTGAGGATTTTGCATGGGAGGAGAAAGCGAAAGTGACAGTCCACAGTCCGAACCGAACCGAACCGAACCTGAGCAAACTAACACCAAGGCAAGGGAAGAGAAGAGGAAAGACGTAGAGAAAGGAAAGAGATAGTTGAGGAAAGGGAAGGATAAGGAACGGTGACGGTGACGGTAACGGTTACGGCGAGAGTCCTACTTTTTTTGTGTACGTGCTTCTGTTGTCACAATTCAGGATTCTTTTTCTTTTCTCTGCCGACAAAGGTGCTTGTGATGTGGTAGTAGTTTTCTAGAGCTGGAGTTGGAGTTTGTGGGTGGGTGGGTTACTGTATGGACACGAATAGGAGTAAGTGTAAATATTCGGTTCACGTCCGCGTGGGATTATGGGATTTGGGGTTTCGGTCATGTTCAATCTTGTCTTGTCATGTCGTAGATTATATTCAAGTACTGCTCTGGGCCTTCGTGAGTCATGTCCGTGTCCATTCCATATTCCATGTCTCTGTGAGTGTGAGTATCCTTGTCCTTTCTTATTCCTTCTTCTTATTCTTATTCTTCTTCTGCTCACTGACTCTTCCCGGTCTTCCATGTAGTCATATGAATTGATGTTTATATGTAGGTACCTGCATGGTATGACCAATGTATGGTATGGTATACAGAAGACAGAAATCAAAGATCAAAGCTTCGAAGCGTCTTGAAATTTGTTTGATTTCTGTTCTGTTGAGAGCTTGTACAGGATTTGGATTTGGATTGATATGTTGGTATTAGTATATCACTATACTTGTACTATCTACTGTTACTGAACTTCCCACTGCATGCTGATTTGCATCAGCTGCCGTGCTAAAGATAGAACTATAGTGACAATGCTAGAGTCCAATCACAGTCACAATCAGAGCCATACTCACAGTCACAGTACAGTCGCGCCCCAACGATTGTTTTCGTGTAGGCCTGGAAAAAACTTGATGAGTCTAGTGTAAAATTTAAAAAAAAGTTTTTAGTCTTATTTGTTAAGAATTATTACAAAAAATTGAACCTTTTCCGTGTGAATTTAAAAAAAATGCGTCGTTTTCGTGTAAATTGTAAAACAACTGCGTTGTTTTTGTGTAAATTGTAAAAAAAACGGCGTCGTTTTTGTGTAAATTGTAAAAAAACTGCGTCGTTTTTGTGTAAATTGTAAAAAAACTGCGTCGTTTTTGTGTAAATTGTAAAAAAAACTGCGTCCTTTTTTTGCAAAAATGTAAAAACATGCGCCATTTTCGTAAACATTTTAAAAAATGCGCCGTTTTCTTGTAAATTAAAAAAATTGCGTCTAGATTGTGCAAATGTTTACAAAATGCGTCTTTTTTATGTGTAAATGTTGCAAAAACCCGTCTTTTCGATCAAATGTTAAAGAAGCTTATGTCTTTTTGAAAATAGGCCTAGTTGCGCTACTGCATTCTAAAGAAATGCATCCTGTTCGACGTTCGAGATCCATGGGATTTTCTTTGGCAAGATCATTTTTTCTTTCGTTAAGAGTGACGATGACGATGACGATGACTGCGTGGCTTTGACTGTGAATTTTGTTAGAAACGAGAAGTTGGCTTCTTTGCTGCTGCTGTTGCTGCTGCTTTTGCTACTTTACTGCCATTGCCATTGCTTGGGATGTTGCTCTTGTCTTGTTGCAGGTTGATGGATTGGTAATTTGATGTCATGGGAATGGATTTGTGAGTAAAGACCACTTTGTTGGTTGTGACACTCTTTCACTTTTTTCATGGGTCATTAATTGCGAATCCTAGACAAAGACGATGACGATGACGATGACGACGACGACAGGCTTTGGTTTGGGTTTGGGATTGAGATTGAGATGCGTGTCGCGATGGTGATTTTCTGTGTCTGGGGGACAGACTAGCCATGCCATAGCCATAGCCAAGGGAAAGGCATGGCAAGGCAAGATGTGGAGCTTATGATGCTTTGGCTTTACCTGAGTGTTCAAAGATTGAATTGGCTAAGTGAAGAACTGTGACTATGAGTAAGTGAGTGAGTAATCGACAGAATGCTGTGCTGTGGGATATTTTTCCATCAGTCCACGTCTGACTGCAACTGCTTCAGTTACCAAATCACAATGACAATGTGCATGGGACTGTCGATGTCGATGCCGATGACGAATACGAGTGTGATTGCGTTTTGTTTCTCCTCCACTTCGCTTCCTTTCGCTTATTTTACTCGTCTCGTGTGGCATGGCATGGCATGGCATACTAAATTCGAAGCAGGTTCATGGTTCACTATCAGTCTCGTCAAACTCTTCTCAAAATACTCTCACACACATCATCGTTTAAGTCTTCAGCAATCCACAGTCCTCACTGCATTCGCATTCTCATTCCCATTCCCATTCCCATTCTGCACACACTCTCACAGGACTTCGCAATGCGAATTCGAAACGCGGCTACTTTACTTCGTTCAACATTCTATGATTTCTATGTACTTTGGGAAACAATCGGGGTGTGCAAACTGCAAGTTTGAAACTTTAATACGGCACTTAGGACCAAAACCATCTCACAACCCAAGACTCCCTTTTCACTTACGTAGCTACTTTAGAAATATGTAGGCAGTCATTGAAGAGTCAAAGTCAAAATGAACTACAGATAAATTCAAATGGCTCTGAAAACAAAACGACCCAAAAAAACAAAACAGCTTCAAATCAAAATGATTTGAATTTGATCCACTAGAATAAATTTTAAAGGGTTTCAAAATTTTGCATTTTGACAATTTTTGAACGTTTAAACATCGTGTTTTAGCAATTTTTAAACGTTTCTGAATTTCCGATTTTAGGATTTTTGAAAAGTCTCACAATTGCGTGTTTTAACAATTTTTAAATGTTTCAAAATTTTGTGTTTTATCAATTTTTAAACGTTTGAGAATTTGCTGTTTTAGGAATTTTGAAACGTCTCAAAATTTCTTATTTTGACAATTTCGAAACGTCTCAAAATTTCTTATTTTGAAAATTTCGAAGCGTCTCAAAATTTCTTATTTTAGCAATTTTAAAACGCCTCAAAGCTCAAAATGTCTTATTTTAGCAATTTTCTGGCGCTTCAAGTTTTCTTTTTTTACAATTTTCTGGCACTTTAAATTTTCTATTCTACCAATTTAGACGCATTTAAAAAACTTTTGAAATGTGCCCAAATTTCTTAAAATAAATTCTGAAATGTTTAAAATTTGCTAAAATATGAAATTTTGGAATGTTTCCAAATTTTGCTTAATGACCTTAAGTCATTTTGACTCGTTATCCACGATATTCTTTAAACCTGGAATAACTTATTCTTGGCTATGCAATCAGTACCTAATCAGGTGGATAGACTAGGATAGGAATTTGCTAAATTGAGAAAGGTATGTATGTAAAAGCTTGTTTTGGCTTTAAAAGAATTTTTTGCCCGGACTGCGTTTGCTTATTTTGTACGCAATTATTTTGAGTGGGAGAACGGCTCCAGGCTAGACGGAAGACTATGACGGTAACGGTGCTATAATTAGTGTTTGTAGTTGTATTATCTTGATTAGCATTTTGCTTGAATGAATTTGAATTATAAATGACATGAGAGATGAAAGGACTCGGAGGCTAAGGCTACTTTGCCTTAGTTTGCGTTTGTTTACATGTTTTCAGTTTCCACTCGTGCCTTAGTCTTAATGAGAAAATTCTGAAGGTGTATGACTGGCTTGGCTTTGTATGTGGACCAGGCATTAATTATATTTTTGCTTGGAGTGGGAAGTGGAGCCAATGAAATAGACTGGATGAGTTGTTAGAGGATGATGCTTTGTAACTTGGTACTTTATTGGAAGATTTCAGTTTGCTTTTGGAATTCCTTGGTGGATTGGATGCTGGATTGGAATTGAAAGGAAAAGCTTATACTTTTCAACTTTGTTACATGATTTAATGATCGCGTGTTGGCGTTGGCTGGATTCTTTAATTATAGACAGGTGGTGATAGACATAAGTGTGGAGTGGTTGTGCTGGAGCTGGAACTGGAACTGGAGCTTGACTTGAGTCACTCCAGTTACCGGAGTGGAGCACATGAAAGGAAATTAAATTATAGGAAATGAACGAGAGTTCTTTGAGCGTTTCAACTAATTGGAGTTTCGTTGTTCTCTTCCTTCTTTTACTTGGCTTTGACTTTCGCTTTCGCTTTGGCTTACGTAAGCGTTGTCGTCCTACGTGAAGAAATCCGGAGAAGGCGGACTAATAATAACTATAGGCGATTCACTCAGAGGCGGATCCAGAAGAATTTCTTGGGGGGGGGCTAAAGAAAAAACTACATTATTTCCAGTGAAAAGTAAAAAATACTGTATCTGTTTTTGCGAAAATTATAAAAACTACGTCCGTGTTTTTATGAAAATTAAAAAAACTACGTGTGTTTTTGTAAATTTCAAAAAACTGCATCGATTTTTCTGTAAATTTAAAAAAAACTGCCACTGTTTTTGTGAATTCAAAAAAACCGCCACTGTTTTTTGTAAATTCAAAAAAACTGCATCTGTTTTTTTGTAAATTTTAAAAAACAGCATCTGTTTTTGTTTCCATTTTGAAAAACTGCATCTGTTTTTTGTAAATTTCAAAAAACTGCACCTGTTTTTGTTTACTTTTTGCAAAACTACATCAGTTTTTTTGTAAATTACAAAAAACTGCATGCTTTTTTATGTTAATTTCAAAAAACGCTTTATTTCTAGTTTAAATTTGGAAAAATCTCATTGTATCTACACATAATTTCATCTTCATGGAGGGGGCTATAGCCCAAGGGCCTTAGCCCCCCTCTAAATCCGCTCCTGCTGGCAATTTGTAATTATTCCCCCTTTCATTCTCAGCTCCTAGTGGTAATTCACATGTATGTAGGTAGGCACATATAAGTACTCTATACCACAATCATGTTCCAGCCAAATCACATTCAAAATGTTTCGTGCTTTCAAAAGCTGAATAACTCACAGCATGAAAATCAATCACGTCAAGTCGAGTCAAAGTGACGTGGAATAAGAGTTCCAGTCTTGCCTTGCTTTTTCTTAACTTAATAATTATGTATGTACCTACATCTCCACGCCACTCCTATTGGAAACTTGGGAACTTTCCTCATAAAATAAGAAGTGCCTGCAGATTTGTCGTTTTTTCAAAAGATTATTAGTAAATGAAATAACTATTTGCTCTTGGATATCTTGAGTGTTTTGAACAACAAGAACCAGTACGTTGTTTTTTAACGACAGAATGTAAATGGATCAAGCCAAATGATAGTTTTTATGAATGGGATGGAAGTACCTACCTACATGCATATTATGAATGTATGTATGGAGAGATGTGGAAATGGAACGGTTGGATTGGATTCGACTATGAAATTAGAAAAAGTACTTTGAGCATCAAGTTGGAAGTTGAAGGATGCTTGTGAGATTTTTTGCTGGGTGCATATCATCGAGACATATTTGATTTGATGGGCGATTGGATTTGATGTGCGAGGATTTGTAACGTTATAAGGTGGAAGATTGAATGGGTAGGTTTATGGAAGATGGAATCATTTCTGGCTGTTCACTTTTCTTACATGTATGTACATAAAATCTAGGCTTGATCACAGTTGGGTACTACCAGCACCAGCATTAAAATAATTACAGCAAAGCATATGGAGGTGATATGCATGCATATGCATACAGAGATTGTGACTGCCTCTGCCTCTGCCTCTGAGTTGGAGTTGGAGTTTGAGTTTGCGAGTTTAAGTTGCCAGATTGTAATTGAGAAATGATGATGCTCATCTTCATCTAATCTTCGTGTTGATGACGATGATGACGGGAATAAAAGTTATGAGTGAAGTTGTGAAATTCTATGGAAATTTGCTCCTGGTTTCGTGGCCATATGCGTCGTCGTCATCGTGTCTCTCTCTCTCTGTGTCTTCATATACTAAATGTGAACAAATAATCATTCCTTGGCTTGGTTTGGCTTGGTTTGGCAGTGGCAGGGAAGTATGTAGGAGGGTTTAGTCTCGCATCTTTTACTCACACTGTTTGAGTTGATAAGTTGGAAAGTTTGCGAGGAACGCAAAGTTTGAGTTGGAGAGATGAATTGAATGAGATGAGTTGGCTAAGGATGGCATGGCATGGGATGGCATGGGATGGGAGTGAGTGATGATGATGATGATGATGATGGCTTTGATGTCGGAATAGATTTCAGTTTTTCATAACACCCGCAGGCAGTCAGGCTCATAATATTCGTATTGGTATTGGTAATGGTAATGGTTTGGTTTGGTTTT
This sequence comes from Ptenothrix huangshanensis, assembly GCA_036851915.1. NCBI lineage: Eukaryota > Metazoa > Arthropoda > Collembola > Symphypleona > Dicyrtomidae > Ptenothrix > Ptenothrix huangshanensis. The sequence continues at coordinate 3,194 of JAAXYX010005513.1, read as the reverse complement.
CGTTTTGGCTCCGGCTTGGGCTTGGGCTTGGGCTTGGGTTTGGGCTCACGATCATAATGAGAAGTTGCGAATTGCGAATTGAGACTGGCAATTTTGAGACTTTCGCAAATGAAACTGCCAGGATATGTTAACATGTAAAGCTAGCCCAGAAGGAAAATCAGACGCAGAGGCAAAAGTAAAAGCGAATTCAATTTAAAACCCCAATCGAAATCAGTATCCAAATTTGAATTCAAATTCAAAACCAAAGCCAAAACCAAGACCAAAACCAATCCTCGCCCAGACAACTCACAATTAGATGCCGATGCCGAACCCAAAGCCAAAGCCAAGCCAAGCCAAGCCAAGATGAGCTCTGAAGTTGAAGTTTTTTCAATACTCGTCGCCACTCTCGTCATACTTGTAATCATTACATTCATTAGTTAGTTTCCTTCGCCCCTCCAAGCTATTTTTAGTAATCCGAAGTATAGGCATAATGATAATGATGTATGTATATAGTCATGTAGTCCCCTTTAGCAATGATGAATAGCTTCACTCCTTTTTCCTCTCTTTGATTTTTTTCGAGTGTATTAACCCAAATAGAAATGCTACCCTCCAAATCAAATCTCCAAGCAGCCACAAATGCTGTAGCGGCAGCTGGACCCGTTTTTTTTTCGTGTAGACCCGTGAAAAACTTGATCTCATCTGGTTTAAAATTTAAAAAGAACTGCATCCTTGCTAGTCTAAATTATCAAAAAATCGAGCTCTTTCCGTATACTTGTAAAGAATCGAAGTCTTTTTTTTGAGTAAATTAAAAAAAATTGTGTTGTTTTCGTGTAAATTTAAAAAAAACCAGCGTCTTTTTTGGGCAAAATAAAAAAACTGCGTCATTTTCGTGACAATTTAAAAAAACCGCGTCTCTTTCCTGTATATTTAAAAAAAGATGGCGTGGTATTTTTTGTTAATTTAAAAAAGCTGTGTTGTTCTCGTGCAAATTTTAAAAAAAACAGCGTCTTTTTTTGGGTAAATTAAAAAAAACTGCGTCATTTTCGTGACAATTTAAAAAAAACCGCGTCTCTTTCCTGTGTATTTAAAAAATATGGCGTGGTATTTTTTGTTAATTTGAAAAAGCTGTGTTGTTCTCGTGTAAATTAAAAAAAACATTAAAAAATATTCTTCCCGTAGGTACATGTAAAAAATGGCGTCTTTTTCGTGACAATTTAAAAAAAACTGCATCTCTCCCGCAAAAATTGAAATACTGCCTCTCGTTTTCTTAAAGGAAATCTTAAAGTTCGTAGTGAATTTTTGAAAATCCTTTGTAGGCCCAGGCTTAGGATTAGGTGCGCTAGTTACGCCTAGTTCCGCTACTGAGCAAATGCAAATAAAAAATGTTGAGTTGTCCCATCGCATCGTTCTCCTCGTGGATTGATATTGATACAGTTTGTACAGAAAAGAAGTATGTAATTTCAATTCACGCAATCCTTCCACATTTACATGCTGATGCTCATGCTATATGCTAGTGATGAAAATGAAAAGGTAATTAATGACTAGGATGGGATTGCAAATGCGTTTTCACTGGGCTTTGATGGTGATGGTGGTGAGGACGAGTGAGGATTGAGGATTGACAAGTGATCCCAGCTGTTATTGTGATTGTTATTGTTGTTTTATGGCTGTTACTGTTACTCTTTATGTTGTTGCTGTTGACCTTGGCCCTTCCCCTTCATTTGATTACGGTGAGGGAGGAGATTGAATTCAATTCACTAAACGCAGAGCTGGATTGGAGTGTGTCAAATATTTGCATAGAGTGGATCAACCAAACATGTCTACACCGTGTGTGTGTGTGTGTTCTGTTAAACAAGTGTAGGTATTCATGTTTACTCTAGACTTTAGTTAATAGACTTTATCGTAGGTACGTTTCTTATAGCCATAGCCATGGATAGGCATTGAGTTTGAGTATTCTGTGGCAAGACACTTGTCGATTTTGTCACATTTGTAATGTCGATGCCGATGTCGATGTCGCTGTTCTGTACTGTGCTGTGGATGCAACAAGGTATAGGAATTACCAAGTGGATGTTTGTAAAACTGAAAGACTGAAGACTGAAGAAGCTTCTGAAAGAGACTCTTGACTTCTTTGCTTCACAGTCGCACCCGTTCTCGTCTCCTTCTCTTTACCAAACTTTTGCGTAGGTACCAAAGTTGTTCAAGTTGCTGAATAATTTGTTGTGTGTAATAGAGGAGGAATACGAATACGATCTGACGATGAGAAGAAATGACAGTGACACAAATTCGTGTGCAAATGCAAACAACAACAAGACATTGGTATTGGTAGTCATGAATTGATAATGGCTGTTGTGTGTGTCGTTTCTGCGTAGTGTGTACGTGTACACTTTGACTTCTTGATTCGATTAAATATTGAAAGTTGGACTTGGATGTGTGGTAATTTTGTAGTGGAATGAGGATGGGGATGGGTGAGGGGAGTGGGTTGTGGTTGTGGTCGTTTTGTTGGGAGCGAGCGAAATATGAAACTAACATGATGATGAGTAGCGTCGGTAGGGTTTGACGTTGTAGGTTTAGGCATATAAAACACCTAAATTTACAATAGATAAGATGCATTTATTTGAAATTTAGAAAAAACAGATGCAGTTTTTGGAGATTTACGCAAAAAACGATGCAATTTTTTTTTAAATTACACAAAATCAGATGCATTTTTTTAAATTTATACAAAGACAGACGTAGTTATTTAAAAATTACACAAAATCAGATGCAGTTTGTTAAAATTTACACAAAATCAGATGCAGTTTTTTGAAATTTACAGAAGAACAGCTGCAGGTTTTTTAAAATAACACAAAAACAGGTGGAGTTTTTTAAAATTTACACAAAGGCAGACGTAATTTTTTACAAATTACACAAAATCAGATGCCACTTTTTAAAATTTACAAAACAACAGCTGCATTTTTTTTAAATTACACAAAAACAGGTACAGTTTTTAAAAATGTACACAATGTACAGAAGATAAGATCCAATTTTTTGAGCAGGCCTACACGGGAAAAAGTCCTGCGGACGCTAAAGATGATGAAGATGTAATAGGGCCATAGAGAATCATCACGATTACGACGATTTTTCCATTTACTAGCATAATAAATACTTACTACGGAGGATCTATGAATGGGGATAGGTAGCTGCTTCACAATGTCATTTAATTATCGTTCATAAGTTATCCT
>JAAXYX010005512.1:0-10808 GCA_036851915.1 Ptenothrix huangshanensis | reverse complement strand
CGGAGGCTACGATGTGCCGTCCTCTGTTGTCCAACTGTAAAATATTTATTTACAAAAATATCACAATCAACTCATTGTATGATCGTTGCGCTAGAACTCACGCATCTATGTATAATTATAGAATAGATAGGTATACACTAACACTGCCCTGTCAGTTCAACTCCATTATTCTTCGTAGCACATGAAATAAAGGATATCATAGACAAAATGAAGCCCACCCGAAACTAAAAATTTTACAGCTTTTTACGTTTATGATGTTTCAATAGAGGTATCAGTTCCTTCCTTCCTGCTCATTCCCATAAATCTTCCAAGTTTAAACATGACCCAACTACAACTTTCTACTGCAATATCAAAAGTTATGTCCAAGTCTCTAATGTATGCAGAACAAAATCGTTAGCCACAACCCACAAGCATAAGCCTTAGCTGAGCTCAACTAAAAAGAAAAGACTGAAATATGATTCCCATATCCCGTACGTTCGTTATCAATATCCAATACCTTTTACGGTTACATCAATATTCAGCTTTCCACTATTGCTAGTTGTTCCTAGCCTAGCACTAACTAAAACCTAAAAAAGACCTTCCTCCTGCCTAATGCGTATTCACCAAGTAGGTACTACCTTCAGTATTTCCATTTAAACATTAGAGAATTAAACGACAAGTAGTAGAGGGAGAACCCAAGATAATCTGATTACATTCAACAAATATCAATTATTGACGCACTCTAATTATATTTTTTAAAGATCCCCAGAAATGCCATTGAAAGAAAGTGTAAAAAATTGGATTAGTCATCCCCAAAGAATGCCTAGCAGTGGCGAATGAGACACAGGACAATGTCTCCGACCACAAAAGTAAAGAGCTGGAAAGAACAAACTACACTTTAAAAGGAAAATTAGTCTGTGTCATAATACGCACGCACAAGCACAGTATTACGACACGCTACAAACAAAAAATCAATGACCACACTGAAAATTCAGTTTCCACTCTTTTTGCTTCATTGTACTACGTCTAGGTCCGTACACAGCCTAGTCTTATCTTCAACGCAATATGCGAATGAGAACAGTAGACCACATTTGGAATCTCAACAAAAGGCAAATCAATATAATTAAGCTTGACTACAAGGTTGGTGATATTATGATTTTGTGGGTAGCTTGCCATTCGTGTTCCACAAATCATGTAATGATTTTAATGTAGAAAACGATAAAAGAGGAAAACACATGTAATATAATATTGCTCATAAAAGGCAATTTTACATGCAATTTTCCTATTTCTCCCCACAAAATTATAGGGAATCACATGTGTATGCTTGCACATGTACTGAAATTGAAGGTAGCACCAGTTCTGTTCTCTTTCTTTCATTACCTACTACATCAACTTTAGTTACCACTAACTTTTTAAGACAATCGTGTAGGTTGGCGTCTTGCAGTTTGCAAATACATATATCTATATTATTGTAGCTTCGTACTCTAACACGATTTTTTGCAGTTTCGCAATCTGGATACCTGCATCTATCCAACAGACCACGATGGTTAAAAGATTCATCTTGATCTTAGGCCCTAAGGTAGGAACACGTTGTACTGTTCTATTCAGTTCCTACTTGAATTTTATAATAGCGTTTAATTTTTCTGGGGAGCATCTATTCAAGCGTGTTATTGGTTTTTGTATTTCCTCACCTCAAGCCAACTGAGAACAGTCCCACAAGTTATTTGATTCGTTGGCAATTCACTCAGACGGTCCAAGTACCGTTCCACTAATGCTCGGCAGCCGTCCTGTAAACACAACACAAAACAACATGAAATTAAACCTCCACAGCCTCACATCAAACAACACAGTAAACTGTGACTCAGGGGAAAAAATAATACAACTACTTCGCTCTGGCGCAACTCTACGGAAATTCTCTCGGTAAAATTCACCCCCCCCCCCACAAAAATTCTCCTATTTACGAAGATGGTTTACATTTAAAGTCACTTCTTCCTTCTTTTTCCCGTGGTTTCAACTTTCAAGTCAAATCAACGTTACGTATATACATACATGTGCACATACATGAATGCAGAGATAAAGCCCATCCCATGTTTTTAGATTTGACTCGCAATAATAATAATTCCTGCATTTTATACTTCCCGAGTAAATACAATGACGGTGCGGATCACATTTTAAGCTTCCTTAACCCTTCATTCCCTTTGTCGTTGAACCAAAATCGTGTATTGCAATCATGTCCCGCCATTATTTTTTCCCGTACCAATTCTGTTTTTTCACCTCTTTGTTCTACTAAACACTGAAATAGTTACATCTAAAGCTGCGTTACTCTATACAATTTATCTCAAGAGAGGAATCATGGATGGCAGCTAAAAACACTGTCAAATACTCACCAACCATAAGGATATGCACAGGCTCACACTTAAACTCCGGCATTTCAGCACACTACATATACACAACAGCGCATACTAGAAAACGGGGCTCATTAAAACAAGTGACAATGCAGAGAAAAAACGTTAACGACAAACTCCAGATCAAAACCAAGTGCATCTGTAACTTAAAACGGGAATCACATTAACGCCAGATGTGCCGCACCGTTTGGTCTATTTCTAATTCCAATTTCAAAGCCTTTCTGTTTAGATTATTCTTGAGAAATTACCGAAACTTTTCCGACTCGACTTTCGCTCTTTTGCAATCTGATTGCAATCAAACACTACACATCGGTACGTATCGGTAGCCAGAATACAATCGTCCGTTCATGCTATCGCGAAGAAAAGAGTAACGTCAAAATATAAATATATGTACACATATATGTACATTTTACATGTCCTGCATTGTGAAGTGTCTCGCAGAAAACTATTTGAATTTGCCTTCCATTTCTAAAGCCGTTCTGCTTCAATAGTTCAAGTCAGTCAGTGCAAAGTGTAAAGTAGCTACAGCAGTGTTGATAGTGATTATTATGTTTATGAAGTGTATTACGTCAATCATCAATGTCACAGAAGAGCACAGTAAAACACTCACAGCCTCACTTCGTTAGCTTTTACTTGTTCAGGAAAACTACAAAATTAATATAACTTATTGTAATTAAACATGCTTTAAGTATATACGGCGGCAGGGGAACGTTGTAAAAAGGAACAAATAATTGCAATTACACCGGTATGCAATAAATTAAGTCCTTTCCACATTTCACCGGCAAGCTGTTGCAAAGAAACAACTGAATCCCACTGAGAAACACATGCCAAAACTAAAAGTGGGAGTTACTGTTACTACGAAATAATTAATAAGGTGAATACTCAATCCTGTTGTATTCTGGTAAGGTTACGCACTACAAGTTTATAGTAAAGTACCTACCTACCTGTGCTTACCCTAGCATATATTCCACATTTTTCGTGAAAAATTTCAATATTTCATGAACTCAAGAACCTACTCAAGAGATAATTTAAATTCACTTCTATCTACGGAACAAAATTCTCCGCTGAATCTTATCAACACACCTTCTTTGTACAACACTGTTCATGTCAACGGAACTTGAACAGTTACATTTACATTCTACGTCAGAATTAAATAGTTGTATCGGTTCACCGTAATCCAGTGCCAATCCAAACCACTGATTTCTTTTTATCACAATCACAAAAACAGTGCAGACTCCAGCAGTCGAGATAATAAAATTCACAAATGACGCAGTTAAAATAACAATAGATAACGATGAGCAACTTTTGAAAATGAACCCATCACATATTAATGCAACTAACATACCTAATGCAAGTAAACTAGTGCAGGTACCAGCGACCACCGTCAAAATAACTATGTGGGAAGCGAGCAAATATCTCAGCATAAATTTCCCTTTTATAATAAGCTCTCCTCAACCAGTATTCCACACCTTGTGGACGCTTCCTTGTAGTTCATGCATCTATTATTAAATATATATGTACGTGACAGCAAATGCCTGCCTTGATTTGACTTTACTCGCCTTGACTGGAGATGAACGAAAAATAAAACTTTTCACAAAGAATTTTGCCATGATTCGGGAAAGTTGACAGATCGCTATACACGATCCTACATAATCCTAATCCTGATCCTGGTCTGGTTTTGTGAGAAACAAAAAACAGAACTCGCCTCCCCGTCCCGGCCCGCACTGGCCGTACACCATAAGGATTAAAAGGGCTATGTTTATACATACTAGGTACTTTTTCACGAGGTTAAATATTCGTCGCAATAATTCCCTCACAAGTTACAGCAAAGTTGAAATAACTTTGCTCAACTTGTCCTTCTCTAAAATCTACTATCAAGTAGGAACATACCGAACTGTGGAAGAAAAACTTAAACACTGCACTATAGCAAGACGCTTGTATACATGGTTAATGTCTCGTGTATGTCACGCTGCTCACTCAATGCAAGCGCATATGCCTCCATGCGTCGTTGATAGCGAGTAGTCGTGTGTTGTTCGTCTACCCAAGAATTCAATTGAAACAAAACCGAACACACTGTGCGCAAAGTACGGCACGGCTTTTTTTAAACACATTGAGTAACTTAATGAAAAATCAAAATCAAAGTCAAAGCTCTCGAGGATTTCAACTTTGTCCATTATCCAATACGGCCACTCACTTGATAGTTATTTTTTTATGAAACATTTTTCCCTTCAATGCAATCTTCAATGGCATTTGGAAAGGGAGACGAGAGAAACGACGCAAGCTACGAAACGCGTTTTCCCCGAAGTATATGTGAAGTGATTACGATAGAAATCTTGAATGCTGTCGATATGAAACTCTAGCACTGTCATTCTCCTGACCAAATCGTCAAATATATTGTCACTATAATCAGCATCAACACCATTCATGGTATGTAATTCACTGCAATAATATCATTTAAGCTGACATGACTCCAGCACGGCATTTACAAATAACATTAACTCAGCACAGCGCAGCACAAGGCAATCACTGGGACATGGACATAAGCAAGGAGACACTTTTATCGTAGCTGCTAGATGTGAAGTATAAATGCGTTCAAATGCGAACGAGTGTGTGAGTGGGGACGAAAATTATAATATTTGAATATATGGAGCAACCCATTATTACGATTGCGACTTGACTAGACTTAATTCACCCGTGTATACGCACTCATTTAATGCCCACCACTTCCTGCTATTCAATAACAAGTAGGTACATATCCACGGACACGGGTACCCCCGAACCGGAGGCAGGTATAGGGTAGGTAGGGAACTGCTGCACCACACTACACCCTGTAATGCATATGCCTTCCGACTTAGGACCTGGTTTGGTCAAAGTGCAGGTTGAGCGGTGAGCAGTTAAGAGCTGCCTCCTGTATGAAACATTAAGCAGTTTATCAAGACACGCCAACACTGATTAGAGCAAGCACAAGGTTCACAGCTACTGTGCACAAGTTGGTAAAGAACTAGGTTTCCGATTCGACAGTTGGTCTAAGAATGAAAAATCCAGGTAGCTGCCGTGAAACATTCACCAGCACCAACACAGCGCCAGTTCCAACACCAACACCATTACCAGTTTCAGTACCAGAACCCAAACCAGTCCCAGTCCAAGTGAAACCAGGGGCCACGAGGTATTGGTGAAACCGTACCCACTGTGATATTATGGAAGAACAGCCGCCTGCCTAGCCTACACTGACTGACTGACTGACTGTGATCACGACCACGCTAGCAAATAAACTGATCGTGGTGAGCGAATGAAAGAGGTAACAAAAGCAAGAGAAAGAGAAACACGGTCAAAATACGGAAGTAAAGTAGGCATGACAAGGCATAGGTGTATTCTAGTCGAAGGCAGAGACAGAGACAGGCGATAGGCACTGCAATGCAATCCAATGCAAAGGGGATTTTATTCAAATGTAAACATTACTATATAAGATCATTGGAGAACGTATCTGTTTCTATCAAGTGTACACACAGAGTACACTGCAAACTCCACGTAGTCCATGTTAACTTGCGTACGAACGAACGACCAGCTCAATTTTTATTATGTCTGTTATAACTGCCATATCCATCAAGTGTGAGTGTACACAGGCAAATGTACAAGCCCAAACTATTCGTCCACATACACACATCCACATGCACATCAATTTGCTTTTTACTTTTTGCTGCGTTTCTGCCTTCGTCTCATATACGCGTGTGGATATAGTTCAAGTTGCTCAAGTCACGAGTACGAGTTAATTCAACTAAGCTCAACGAAGACGAGAACAGTGTACATAAAGCTTCTAATCTCACAATGCATAGTGTTTCTATACACCAATTCAAATACGATTCTTAGTGTTTACCTGGTATGGTACACACGAACACATCCTTCCATTTCATTTCATCTCACTCACAATTATTACACTACATTAGCAACAACAATATAATGCATCGTGCAATGCTATCTGCTATCTGTATTCCGCAACAAAAACAAAGTTCGAAGAAAAAAAGAAAAAAGAAGTTGCACCCACATGTTCCTCGGAGGTGTTGCAAGTCTTGGTATTGTCCACCTTTTCAAGCTGCGAGAAACCCCGGTCCCAAACACATATATGAAGCTGCTCGTCCAATGTGAAGATATTGGCGTGGGTTCGCCGAATCACCCATGACTGCCCACCGCTCACCACCTAATCAAATTATTAGCACAATTATTATTTCCAATTAACTGATCATAGTATTATATTAGCCACATGACATTACACACAATTGATACAATACAATAAACAAGCCCGTATCTGCACTAGATTAATGTATGCACATAGTGCTGCATGTGTCTCTCTTGACAGTCAATTCAGAAAGTGTACATTACCCACACTCAATCAGGCAGCTGTACTTGTACTTGTATCTACATTAAGTAGGCAGTTGGCAACGATCCCGTTTTCTCAATTCTATCATCAATTAGACCATTCAATCCACTCTTTCCTTCCATTTATTACGCATAATTGCTTGCTTTTAATTTGCATGACTTTGACAATGTCAGTTTCCATTTCTATGGACACCACACGTAATGCATGTATATGGTTCAAACAAACGACAGGACCTGGTCTTTCTAATCTCTATATGTACCCCTCTTCATTTCATCGTTCTCACTCTTTGCGTAGAATGTTGTTTGCGTGCACAGTGTAGTAATTATAATTATGATTATCAGTAGATACAAGCCTAGGCAGCTACAGGAGCATTCAGTGTAAAATGCACTCCTGCATTTGGTTATGGTACTTTGATTTTAAACACAAGAGACAGATTCTATACTCAAGACACCAAGACGCTGGTGAATTCTCTGAGAATTTCTGAAATCCGCTTTACAACCAGGAGTCACGAGTAATTTAGAATACATACGTTTTCACAAAATCTAATTACTAAAATAACTACTACTGGCCTAAATACTCCCATGTTTACCATTTTAAGATCATATCCATTTTTTAAAATCGACCGATTTTTACGCCAGTCGTAAATGGGGAAACATTGGAATAATTAACGTTGATGTATTTGTGCAGTTTTGTGCAGCTACCAACACCAGTGCCAGTACCAGTACTAGCTATTTGAGATGGCTACTTTGAATCACTTATTAATAATTCAGCTGTTCATTGTTATGAGGCACAGGTAGAGGTAATCATTGTTGTCATTCCCTTCCACATATATTCCACTGCAATCCATTCTAAAACCTTTCACTCACTCCATTCCTATATCAAGTCCTACACCCAATACTAGTACCACTACACAATGCAAAACAATACGTTACATACAAGTAAACACAACACAATGCCCAACCACTGAATGCAATGTATAGCTTTCTCTTCATCTTAATTCCTGCATCTTGTTAACTACACAAAATGACACAAATTACACTTACATCCTCCGTATTTGTGCATTCAACCACATCATTGGTTATTAGAACTAAAGCTGATCATGTAGTTTGTATGCAACTCTTCAAATTCTACATTCTAAAACTACCTGCTTAACTTCCCGTAATAGGCACAAACAATTATTCACCGATGTACAGTGTCAGTCGAATAAATAGTACAGGCAGGTGTCTTGTCTTGTCTGCTAGTTTACAGTATCCAGATATAGCAGCATATAAATAAATAACCATACCCAAATGTACCCACGTATAATCACCGATATACCTACATACATACATACACTGCAATCCTACAACTGACGAAACATACAGGTTAAAATTACCTATGCGCATACGAAACCACGACTAGATTCTCTCTGAAGCTGTTAGGCCAAAGAATTACGTAATCCACCATGAGGAATAATTAATACAACGCAATGGTCTCTTTCCACTACGGCGAATTTAAATAGTGACACAACGCAAGTCGTAAGAAATAATAATTAGAACATAAATAATGATTAAAACCAAAACCAATCACAAAGTCAGATTAAAACTAAATCTGAAGCACTATAACGCAACAAAACAGTAGAGAGTTGTAATGTTCATTTCCTCTCTATGTGTAGCGGAGACAACTTATAGCTCGGCCTCATCTTTTTTCCAGTGATTAAGATTACAAAGTGTGCTAACGAGTTTCTTAATTATTTGTAAGGAATGCCATTCATCATGTAATCTAACAAACTCACCATTTATTTGATTGTTTTATGCAACTTGCTTTTCCATTCCACCATGTATGCAAAATAGAATGAATGAGATTGCACTGCGATTTTATTTCAGTACACAAAACCGAGTTTGTATTAATTTATATTACATACAACTACGTCGGTACTATTGCTAATAATCAACGGATTTCTACCATCATCTTTCACATGTCAAGTCACTTGATAAAGGCCATTCCACAAGCATAAGTATGTGCATACGCACCGTATTCAACTTCCATTCCATAGAAGGAATGAAGGAACGAATCTTTTATTTTTGCTTGCTCTCACAAATGAAGACGCTAACGTTGGACAGTGAAAAATCACTTTTTGCAACTCTTTAGATTGTAAGACCTCGGCTTGAGACTTTGAACGTGGTCAAAATTCTCAATGAGTCCTCAAGTCCTGATTCTGCATTCCGCCTTGGGATAGTTCATGATATTAATCTTATTAGTTAGCAGTTTCATCATCAACTAATAGCAACAGATGATACACACAGGCTCATCAGTTGTGATAATAACAAAACAATGCAAGATTTAATTACTTACTTTTAATTAGTTCATGTATAACAATCCAAGTACCTAGGAATATACATCTTCCACATTACAGTAATCTTCTGCAAACTATTTTTTTCGTTTTTTTCTTTCGTCTGCTCGAATAAAAAATTGCTGAATCTAGACTACCGACAATTACTACTGCAATTACACTGTACAGAAGTACTTTGCTAGACGTTACATAAAAATTGGATGCATACACAGGTAACAGGGGCATCATTTCTACCGCTACCACTCCGACCAAGTCTACGACTGCTGCTTCTCACGCAATCAAGTCAATTGCAATTGTTGTGATAAAGCGTATCGAATTGTGATGATAGTCCAAGCCTTGAAATCTGAATTTAGAGAGAACTGCGGGCTTCTAATCTAATTGATAGAATAAAGGTTTGGTAGTTGGACGGTAATCTTGTTGAAATACTGGATCTACTACCTATTTGTATGCCTAAGGTATCTGTATGTACTCAATGCAAAATTGCACACAAAAAATCCTAGTCCTTCTCTTTTATTTTCTACAATGACACCAAGCACAAAAGCAGCACGAAAGGCTGCGACTGTGACAACATGATGGGGTAGCAAAAGTGAAGCAATTAAAACAAAAGACTTGAGTTCTGAGGTTTAAAGTGTAGAGTGCAGGTTAGCTCAAAAAATTAAAGCCATGTGTCAAAAGTCCGCATCTGTTCATCAGTTTCTCTCTTCGAACCGCATTATGTATTTCACAGCTTCTATTCTTCATCCTTTACAGCTATTCTACTGCGACGAGGAAATCAACAATAATTGTTTTTAAACATGCGTTTCCACCTTTTTTCAATTATTGATTGGATTTTGTAATGTAGCAACGATCGGGATAGAAAAAGCGAATGGAGGAGACGTCTCGCTGTTGATTCGCTTTTGCTCTACCTCTAGCTCAAGCTCTTGCTCGTCTCCCTCGTCCCATAAATTAACCATGTCATTTTTCTACCCTCAAACTCTAAGCTACATTTTAGATGAGATATATTAATCATAATAACAATTTACTTCATTTCAAGTCTCACTACAGACATAATATAGTTCACCGTAAAGAATGTTCCACATAATAAAAAAAATTTAAGCTGCAATAACCGTCCAACGGTAACGGCCATTCACAAAAAGGATTGCATCATCGCGAGCGCTTTAAAATTGGAGAAAAAATCGACCTTAATGAGCTTTTTCGGTCTTTTGAGCAATTTAAGACAATGTACAGGATGATTCAGCTCACTGCTTAGTGCTACTGTTCTTCCCTACAACTAAAACTCGAACCCAGTACGAGGGAGGCAGATAACTTTACACTAACCTTGACAAAATTGAAGTCAAATTCGTCAAGTTGAGTAAATACTATAATACAAAACCTTATTGTACTCAGAAAAGTCCCTACAGTGCTAATAAGTAGGAAAAGGCAGGAGGCATCTTAAAACAGGGCTATATTGCTCTATCTACATATAAGGCTTTGGGTATACAACAGATCAGATATACATAACATACGGTAACAACATATTCACATCTTACGCGAAACGCTATGTGCCTATTATGACGAGTAGGCATTCACGCAGACAAAATATGGGAGGGAGAAGAAGCAACCATGTAGACAAAAATATAGTTCAAAAGAAGCTAATTGATAATACGATTTAGGAGCCCAAAATAAAACAATTCCACATTTCCAATGTCTCTTGATAAGTTACATCTACAAATGTACG
>JAAXYX010005511.1:0-10811 GCA_036851915.1 Ptenothrix huangshanensis | reverse complement strand
AAAAAAAGTGAAAAATCGTTCCCGGGTAAAGGTCATTTTTTCCCTCCTTTTTTGTTTGATTGCGTTTTTAATCATTATTGCAGTGCAAAAACACAATTTCGATACTACGAATAATTTAAAAGCTTATGGACAAACACCATATGAAACATTAATAAATATAAAAAATTTAGTTACTTACCAAATTGTAATTATATAATTATGTATGTTATAAATAGAAGTAAAAATTAGTAACAAAAAAATAAAATAATAATAAAATACAAATTAAATAAAAAACATAAAATGAACGAATGAAGGAATGAAGAATGATTAGAAATCCAATCCGGACCTCAAGGACTCGAGGTTCATTCAGTTCATTGTTCATTCTAATTTATTAGAATGAGAATGAACAATGAACCTCGAGTCCTTGAGGTCCGGATTGGACTGCGAAATCCTTGGCTTGGCACTGACTTCAAATTGCAACGTGGACGGTAATGTTTCTCTAAACCATTCTAAACTTCTAATCCATAGTTGCTCATTCATCACTCGCAACTCGGACTACTCGGATTTCGTAGTACATCGGAATTATATCAGTATTAAAATATTAAAAATATTGAATGCGTGCTTTATTAGTGAGTTGTGTTGTGAGTTTATGAGCCACAAATTCCGGTGACTGTCGTTGCTGTGAGTGGGTAACTTTTGATGAATTGCACTGCAATTCAATTAGGTATTGCAGAATTGAGTACATATTTTCCACTTCCCACAACTCTAATAATTGATAATTGTTGTATTCATTTGAGATTTGAATATCCAAATATTAAATAGAGTAAAATGTTAAAGCCAAGTTACATTTTCGAAAATCCCGAAGCCGGGCAGCCAGCTGAAAGTGCAGAGAAAACTGTGGAAAAAATTAATCCGAAGCTTCGCCAAATGTAAAAGAACATACAACATATGAACAACAATTTTTTTAAAATTTGAATTGATTCATATTTGCCTGAATTATTTCCAGTTTTATTACTTGATAGATCAATGAACTGATTTCTTTTAAATTAATTTTTAGCTTTGAAGCCAAGACCAAAATCGAGCCCTTCTACAGTGGCGGGAAATTATCCGTATGTTTTTTATTCGAGTTAAAAATAATTTCAATTTTTCAGTCAACATCTTTAAGCAATAATTTAACCATTCGCAGTAGTAATATTCTTGCCAATTAATGCACCGACCTTTGCAATCCTGACACAAAATTGTATAACAGTATCAAACAATTCATCCTTATCATTGTATTAAATTTAAATGTTTTTGTCCAGATCCTATCCCCCTGTCACTTTGCCTGCCAATGCGGTCCGACGGTTAAGGTCATCTCAACTGTCAAATCGAAGCCATCTCCTCCCAAAGACAAACTTCTTGCAGATTCTGAATCCCTTAAAGACGAGCAAGAAGGTGCGGAAGAAACCACGAACAAAGAGGTAAAAGAAGAGAAGAAAATCCTGGATGGATTCGAAATCCTTTCTAATTTTGAATGCGAACTCGATGAAATTATCGGGTTCGATGCAAATCCGAGTGCAAAGGTTTTACTCACAGCTCACAAGTCAAATCTTCTTCGTCTGTGGCAACTTGACAATGACGCTGCAGAAACTCCCTTAGAAGCTAAGAGAACCATTAAATCCCTGCACAATACCCCAATCATCCATCTCCTCTTCGATTTAACATGTGTTTTAAATACTTCCGAGAAAAAGGAGATTGTGGAGAACGGAATGGAAATCGATCTTGCAGAACAAAGTGAGAGTGAAAAGAAACTGAATAATTTGAGATGGGCTTCGGTTGCTGGAGCAACTCTCAAGATTTGGGAGACTGGGGGCAACCTTGTATCTAAGGGGGTCAAGGTTGACAATATCGCTTCCATCGGTTTGATCAAGTGGGGTCCGGTATCTCTTAAGAAAGCAAATGAGGATGGAGATGAAAGTAGGAAAAACAATTCAAGATTATTTGCTGCCGAGAGGAAAATCTATGTCATCGATATGATTGAGGAGAACAAACAATATTCCGTGAGCCATGCTTTGGAAGGGCATTTCTCTCAAGTCACGGGTATCGAGTTTACTTACCCCAATCTAATGATCAGGTAATATCAAAACATGGCTTATTTTAAAATTTTTAAACGATCTAAATCTATTTGATGATTAAAAATCTCGGTAAATAATATACAATTCCTCATACATTTCTGTTCAGTGGAGGAAGAGACAACGTGATAATTCTGTGGGACACAGAAAATTCCTTCAACCGCCTTAAAACAATTCAGCTGCCAGGATCGATCGAAGCGCTTCTCCTAACGTCCCCATCCGACCTTTATCTTGCGCTGAGTCCATCGGATATAAGACACTATGATGTTGCCAAGCAGAAATTATCTTCTTCCGCAGTTCTTAGTTTGGGCAACGACGAGACTGTCATAAGTTTCCATCCAGCTGCCAAAGACGAAGGCATATCTTTGGATAGATCTTCCTCCGTAGAACAGTCTGAATTCTGGATCTCAACACTGAGCTCAAGTGTCTATCAAGTACAGGCTAAAGGCAAGAAGTCTAGTGCCCTGCTAGTTAAAAAACAGGTAGTTTTATTGGAATATATTACCTTTATTCCCCTAAAATCTTTTTCTATTTTTACACCCTATTCGATAGAGTTTCTGACGCTGATTCCAAATTTGTAATAATCTGTTTTTGTCGCTCTCCACGTGGGGGTATATATTAAAGGTCTTTCATATTTTTGCTATGATTTTCGGCGCTTACATACAGTAAAATCTCATTATAACGGCACCTCACGGGAAGCATGTTTTCGGACGTAATAACGAGATGACGTTATATAGACTATGACGTAGTTTGACGTTTAGTGTGACTGCTACGTTTAGTTGAATGGGACAATTTTTAACTAAAGGTAATTACATAACTAGGCGCTACAGTAAATGCATTTTTTGAAAAGTAAAACAGAATTCGATAACAATTTATTATGATCATAAAAAACATAATAGTTGTTGTTGTATAATAATAAGGGTATCAGTCTTTCTTGTGCACTTGTACAAGTGCTTATCTAAGTTAATTGATATTTATGCAAACGTATGTACATGCCATTGAAAATCAGAGCAAAAATATGAACTTTGACCTTCAATATCTTAGCCCCTGGTAGAAAGGGACAAAAGATATTATATACCTATTTGGAATCAGCATCACAAACTCTATCGAATAGGGTAATTATAAAAAATAGAAAAAGGTTTTAGGGGAATAAAGGTAATTTTTTCAGTTTTATTTCTGTAATTCCACAAGTTATTTTATGTATAGATTATTTTATTTAAATGAATTGATTTTTTTTATAAACTGCGATTCAAACACTGATGAATTATAGACTTTTAAAAGATTAAAGTAATTGTTGATTTATGCAGGAATTCGTTCAAAGTATAAAAGCTAAATTTTCTCCCGTGAAATTAAAAGTTTAATTGGAAGGAACTATCAAAATAATAACCTTTTTTCTACTCCAGTTTGTTGGCAGCTTGGATGAAATCTTTGCTGTGGCCCTGTGGAGCGATAGCACAGTGGCTGTTGCAAATAACACCAGCATAATTCGTGTGTACAATTTGGACACTGGCAACTGCAAGTTTCTCCGTGGTCACACGGATATCGTTCTTTCTTTGAGTGTGCATAAGGAGTGGCTTGTGTCTGGGTCAAAGGTTAGTTAGCTAATAATTAAATGCAGGAAAAATAAAACCCAATAGTAATATGCTAAATAATATACAGTATTATTTATTTCTATGTTACCAGGACAACCTGATTATAATATGGAAGGAAGATTCAGACGAGCCCAAGTTCACTCTGGCAGGTCACATAGCTTCTGTCACTGCAGTCTGCTTCGATCCCTTGAGACTCATAGTTTACTCCGCTTCAGAAGATACGTTTATCAAATCCTGGACTCAGGAAAAGTGCACTCAAAGCTGTGTAGCCCATGCGAAGGAGATTCACTCTGTTCATTGTAGTCCTAATGGAGCAATGGTAGGAAGCAGAATTAAAGAAAATATTGCAGTTCTGTTGCTGTCTGCTGTAGAATTATTCCTAATTTGATTCAGCATTTTTTCGTAATTCACCAATTAAATTATTTAATTGTCGTACTAATTCGCTTTAGATCGTAAGCGCTTCTCGAGACAAAACAGCCAAGATTTGGGATTCCGACACCCTGGGTCTTTTAGGGACTCTCAAAGGTCACAAAAAGAGTGTATGGGACGCAAAGTTTTCTGCTTGGGATCAACTTGTCGTTACAGCTTCGGCCGATACTACGCTGAAAATCTGGAGTATTCCTTCTTTCAACTGTATTAAGGTAAGTTTGCGAATTAAAGATCTGTTTTAAATTGTAAGTAACTTTTTACATTGCTTATTTAATTTACTCTTATATGGCAATTACAGACACTCCAAGGTCACCTGAGCTCCGTCCTCCAAGCCACCTTCATTAACTCTGGTCTTCAAGTTCTCTCCACAAGTAGCGATGGTACTTTGAAAACGTGGGATCTACGTGCCTCCTTGTGCATAGGAACCTACGAGCAATCTGAAGACAAAATTTGGGCCTTAGATTCAGTTCCAGATGGCTCTCTTGTTGTGACTGGATCTGCAGATTCAATTCTTACAGTTTCCATCGATGTCACGGAGGAGAAGTATCAGGAGAAGGTAGAGAAGAAGAATAGAGATGTGGAGATGGATCAGAAGCTGACGAATTTACTGAGGAAGGGAGATTGGCAGGATGCGATTAGATTAGCTATTGAGCTTGATAGGCCTTTTACTCTGCTTAAGATTATTAGAGGTTAGGCATTATAAGTAATAAATAATAATTAAGTTAATTAAAAAAAAACTGCTGGTCTTTCCATTCCCATAAATGCTCATGTGTTTTTTCTTTTTAAACAGACGTATCGGATATTTCTGAGCTGGAATTTGTGATCGCTTCTCTCCCCCAGGAGTACAAGTCTCAGATGATGACCTATGCACAGAAATGGAATACAAATACAAGAACGTCTACGGAGGCACAAGTTCTCCTTAATATCCTTCTCACTAGCAGTCATCCTGCAGATTTGAACTTCTTAAAGACTTGGGCTCTGTTGCCATACACTCACAAGCATTTCCAGAGGGTACAGAAGAATCTGCAGCAAATTGCTCTTGTCAAGTATCTAGCAGACAAATCGGATTAGTGTTCAATAATTTTATAATTAATTTTGTTGTTATTCTTAGACTATTAATAGTAAAGACGAATTATTTTATTTATGATTACTGTTAAACTAATGGATGTAATGCAGATACTTCAAAACTATTTTATTTTATCGGGTGTATATGTGTGTATGGTAGTTGGTCAATTTAGCAAAAACCATTTTGGCAAAACATTTTGCCATTTTGGTTTTAGGTACTGCGGACATTTTGGCAAATCATGTAAAGGACATTTTGGCAACACAAACTGGAGGGCTTAGAAAAGAAATAAAACGAAGTGGCAACGCGTAACTTTAAAATATGCATCGTCGGTATGCAATGCATACTATGCATAGAATTTCAATTTTTAACTTGCCTGAAACTTCAAGAGTGATGAATTATTTCGATGGTCAGTTGTCGTTAGTTATTCAGTTAAGTATTTGCCCTACAAACCCCGAAGCAGCCGACGCCTAAAATCTAGATCACGATGGTTACTGCTATACAAAAATTCACGAGGTGCTAATAACTATTTGTTCTGGGACCAACGGAGTATCTGTAAAGCATCGCTAATTGAAAGCCTGATTTGCTTGACGCCGGGAAGACATAGCTGGAATAAAATTGGATACAGGATCTATCTCAAGGTACTACATAGAATCCGCCGATTTATCCCATTGACATGCGGAATTCTGTTCACCGACTACTTGAAGATATTCCTGGCACATCAAATCATGCGGAAGGATGGCATAGTAGATTTCGATCGCTTCTAGAAGATTGGCATCCACCTGTTTGAAGCTTATTTCTAGAATTACAACGTGAGAAAAATCGAAAGGAAAATGCATTGGCTCGAATCGACGCTGGAAAATTTTCTAACTATCAAAACAAGAAATGCAAACTTGTAACACTGAAGCTAAAAAAAAAGGCTGTTTCCAAATATAAAACTACTGGGTTTCCGAAGTTCATAAAAAGTATGGCAGAAAACCTTGCCTAGATTCGAGTATTTGCAATTCTTTGTACCTTGAAATGGGAAAACTGCTCAACCAGTTCAAATTTAGTTAACGAAAAAATTATTATAGAATTAGGTTGGTACTGTATTTTGTTTTACCTAAGGTTTTTTATTTGTCATTGAGGTCACTCATACTGCATATGAGTCGAAGATGGAGACAATTTTTAATGTTTTTCTTTTTTTATTTATACTATGGCTTGTTTTTATGATTGTTAAGGCATCGCGGTCAAGATTTATACTTCCCCATTACACAGCTAATTCCATCTGTAAAATAAGCTTTACTCTTTTATTTCATTTTGCCAAACTGTCCGCATGAAAAAATCCGAAATAAAACGTGTTGCCAAAATGTCCGTTTTTGTTTCCAAAAGGTCCTATTTTGTTGTCAAATTGGTTTTGCCAAACTAAATAGTTGTTGCCAATTTGACCGCCAACCATGTGTACTTANTACTTGTAATCAATCTTTCTTTAATTTAGACGAAGACTTGCTACGTAGTGTTAGAAAGTGCCCGACGAATATAACCGCCAAAAATGAAACAGAACTGGTGCGTTCCCTACTACGATACGATTATAAACACATGATGCCAGGTGAATATCTATATATCGTCGTTGAAGAATGAAAAAGAGCTAAATGCTATGCTTTAACAAAGCATTTAGCTCTTTTTCATTCTTCAACGACGATATGTTATTACATACCTAAGCAATATATCAATATTATATCACAAAAATGAATGCAATTTTTTATCTTACAACTTGTTCTTCATTTTTGCTTTGTTCAGTTCTACTTTTCTGAATTTTCAATTTGTTTGAGAATTGCATCATTTCATTAGTGTATTAGTTATTAATCACTGAGTATGTATGTACATAAGTAATTATATAATTTGACGAAGGAGTAATTAAACCGGGTATGGTGGAATATGAACCAGTTCTTGTTGTTTTAATTATCATTGCTCAAAAATTACCATTACCATTATATTCTAATTGGACAATTGGACTCGCTAATCATCCATAGCTGAGACGAAACTAAATACGGATGGTTCTACAGTTGCGGTGTTGGGATTACAATAACTGCTCAAAAATTACCATTACCATTATATTCTAATTGGACAATTGGACTCGCTAATCATCCATAGCTGAGACGAAACTAAATACGGATGGTTCTACAGTTGCGGTGTTGTGATTACAATAACATAAACTAAACCTGTCAAATTAAAAGTAAATAGCGTCCGCTAAAAATCAGTGTTTGTGATTGTATATAGGTCATAGGTAGGTAGTGCGAAACCATGACACTTTTGAAGAAATCATATCAGTTCAGAATCAACTGACTGCCAAACTGCCAACTTAGAAATTATTGCGAAGCAAAAGAAGTGGAACAAACGAAGCGTCGCACGTTAAAGGCTTCTTTTATTATTCCATCTCTTTTGCTTCGCTTTAATTTTCTGGCTTGGCATTAGACCGGTTCAGTTTATACGTCTGGTTGACACTCTAACGAGGAATTAACTATAAATAATTTATTGCTGGTTTACGAGTACGAAGTTAAGTATGAAGTTACGTTAAGTAAGTTTAACCGTTGAAGGTTTAATGAGTTACCGTAAAACTTAATATTAGAGCCTGCCTCGAAAGATAGCCGGGGCAATCATGCAGTTGAGTACAAAGAGAGCCTTCCTCAAAAGAGAGCTGGGGCAATCATGCAGTAGTTGAGTACAAAGAGAGCCTGCCTCGAAAGAGAACCGGTCTCCAAAGCCTCTCTTATAATGGCTTGGCCCTTTTTACAATTCCGTGCGGCTGCAGACTTAAATTCTACTACTTGTAGCTGATAGTTGGAATGGAAAATTGCAAAGTGGGTAAAGGACGCATGGAATGCTTTACCGGCTGAGCTGATTGAAAAACCTTTTAAAGCGTGCGGCCTTAGTGTGGCTTCGGATGGATCTGAAGACAAGGATATTTCTTGTTTTAAGGAATGAAATTCCTGCCACGCAAGCTGGGACATGTTGGTTAACTATCGAGGCACTGACAGTTAAAATGCCGTTATAAATGACAATTAAGTATAAGACTTAAGATGAGCTGCCTCGAAATGATATTGTTATAATTGATAGTGAGTCTACGGACTAATTAGACTACCGTAATTCAGGTTTTGTTCGTATTTGTTATCAATTTTTCCGTAATTTATTCTGCGTAATAAAGATTCAAATTAATTAGAATGCTTTTCTGGTGCACATTTGCATACCTAATAATAACAGCTGAAGTAGTTCATTAAAACTACATTGTTTCAAACTAATATACGTATATTTCTTTCTTTTATTTTTTATTTTATTTTTTATTTATTTATTTTTTATCTTTTATCTTCTTTTCTCTTCTATTCTACATTTGCATACCTAATAATAAGAGCTGAAGTAGTTCATTAAAACTACATTGTTTCAAACTAATATAATTATGGAGCGGTCATTAATAATGTCACGTTGTAGGGGGGGAGGGGGTAAAAATCTGGCGTGACAGGTGACATCCAGGACCTTTGACATTACAAAATCACGAAAATAGCGTGACAGAGGGGGGAGGGGTCTAAAAATCGGCGTTTTTAGCGTGACATCATTTATGACTGTTCCCTTACGTCTATTTCTAGCCCATAAATGCTTAGTTGGTAAAGAGAGCCGGCCTCGAAAGATAGCCGGGGAGATGCGTCAATATTTACAATGATATCCCGGATTATTTCAAGTTTTACGGTAATAAAGAGTGTTTGACCTAAATAATACAAGGTGTACTTTCGTCAGTCGTCGGGTATTTTATGCTTTGTTGAGGTTTTTTCTGGTGAACGTCAGCTACAACTAGATGGCTGTCCAGTTACAGCTGTCGGGTCAGCGACGCAGTACTCGTCATATGGGCTTAAAAAATCGACTTTCCCGATTCCCAAGAAAGCAATTAATTATTATTGAATATCATTCATCATGGAATTAATGATTTGTGATGAATACTTGAGTTGATTTGAAGAAATCAGTTTCGATCCGCTTAAATCCGCTAACGTATGACGTATAGGACGTCTTAATTTATTTATTTCAATTCCTACATACAATGTGTGACCAGGGATCACAGGTAAAGAAAATCATGGCAGAATCGCTACCAATCACCAAATAATAACTAGGTATATAAAACTAAGAAAAGCTATCAGGATTCAGAAATACAAATCGATATCGAAATTATAGAAAATTGCTTTCCTGATCAAACTAATGTTACGTTGTGTATAATCGATTGTTTTCAAAAAAAAAAAACAAAAAGTGATCTAAATCGTATTCAGTTAAAGTTGATCGGTACTTTATGTTGAATGACAATTGTCAGTATGAATTGATTCATCCATCATTAATGATTTGCGTTTGTTCATTCATTTCTGTATGCATGGCTATCCTGATTTCAGAAGTGCCAGTTGTGCCCCTCTGTTCAAACCAGGAAATGCACCGGTTGTTATTTGGTCTCGTATTGCTCTACCGACCACCAGAAACAAGACTGGAAGGATCACAAGCTCACCTGCAAACAACTATACCTGGTCCAAACTTACCCTGAAGGGCAAAGTCAATTCAGACGCTATTGTACAGCAACTCGTGACCTTGAAGTTGGATCAGTAGTCTTGGAGGAAACCGCGATTTTTCATTTTCCCGCAGGAGAATGTAATCTATCACGGACTCCGCACTGCCTTGCTTGTGGAATTGATCTAGAATCCATTGGAATTCCTAGTAGACGATGCTCAAGTTGCCACTGGCCAATCTGTGGGATCGAATGCGAGAAGGTAAAATCGTTATCATCAACCATCTATGCATACTCACATTAATAATTTATATATAATAGACTATTTGCTTATATCAGTATTATTACTTTTTGATTGCTAGCGTGAGATTCATGCTGCCTACGAATGCGAAGAGTTTACAAAGAATCAGGTATCCTACGACAGCGTATGCTCCGAATTGTGTTCCACACACGTGCCTGATTATATTCTGGAAAATCGGATTTCACAACTGATGAAAAAAAAACCGGTCGTAAGCGAGAAGCTATTGAAAATCCTCTTTCCTATTGATACATCGGATCCTTGGGAGTGGGAAAGCAGGTACCATAACGATTACCGGGTTAAGGGGCAGAAATATTCGGAATTAATGAGAATCTGCATGACTCAAGGATATGAGATTTCTAAGGGCTTGCGTCGAGAGTGCGATCCGCCCAGAGAAGCTACCTTCGTTTTTCTCAAAGCAAGTAATTTCAGTCATGAATGTAGCCCCACTTGCACCTGGTACATAGGAGAGTACCCTGACTACAAGATCAGTATTCGAACTGCAGTTCCAGTGGTCAAAGGTCAAAAGCTCACCGTCAGCCGTACAATGTATCACGAAGGAACTAGTATGGGAACTCGACTTCGTCAGCGCTTGTGCTTTCTTGCATTTAGGTTCAAGTGTGAATGTCCTCTTTGCTTGGATCCAAGTGAGTTTGGTTCAAATGCTTCCGCTATGACTTGTACATTCTGCTATGAAGATTGTCTAAAGAAGGGTATAAGAATCAAAGACATAAATAAATTCGGCTACTTTCTTCCGGAGGACCCTAAAGATCTTACCTTTCGTGGTTTTTGGATCTGTAGTCGCTGTGGGACAAGGAAAGTCATC
>JAAXYX010005510.1:0-10812 GCA_036851915.1 Ptenothrix huangshanensis | reverse complement strand
GTTAGTTGTGATGTGATTGTCGCCACAAGTCACAATTCAACGAAGCAATTGCAGTTTCGTTTTTGTTCCACTTACTAAGTTATAGTAATTTATTATTTGAAATTTTTTTCATCCTGTAATTGTATTAAATAGTGTAATACAGGAATTTTTTTGTTGATTAAAAAACACTCCCAGTTTATCCACTCGTACATTTAATTGTAAACCGTAGCAACTCCGGCCATGGTGGGGAATGGAATTCTTAGTTTAATGTTATTTTTATTTCCTTTCCCGCCGACAAACCCGCCATCCAATACGACTGAATTCGGTATGTTGGAACTAGATTGACCTAATGACTATGTGTGGTAAGTTTCATCGAGATACGTCAACGTTTGCGGTTGCTACGTCACTAACGTACATAAACCGCTTTCCAGCTCACAAACCAACCACTTAATTAGGCTGCAACGTCGTGTATAAGCGTAGATCAATAATAATGACTCGTATACAAAATTTCATTTAAATACATTGATAACTGTGACCACTAGAGACTGAAATGTTTTAATTTTTAAGGCGCTCCCACTGCCAAACCCAACGTCCAATATTGGTCAACTAAACTCTAAAATGTGTCTTTGAGTTAGTTTTACTTGTGTGCAAAATTTCATTCAGATCGGATAATAAATGCATTTGGTAGAACCAAAAAACCAAAGTTGAGGGCGGCGGACGAAATTTTGAGAAAAAGACGATTACAATAGCGGCGCTGTCGCTAGCTAAAAAGCTTGTATTGGAATTCCGATTTTAAAACTCTACCGAATTAAGCTCTTTTTAAAAACTAAGGTACATTTTCCCCCAGAAATAGGCATGCTTCGATTTCCATTCTACCTTACTTACGTACCCTTTAAGCCTTAGAAATCATAAGTAAACAACATACAAAATTCTATTTCGTGCAAATGAAAAAAGTATTATTAGCAGACTCATTGAACTGAGGTAGGTCAGGGCGAATTACTGATTAGAGCTATTATAATAGCTCTAATAATATATTAGGTGCAAATTTCTGAAGTGTCAATAACAACATTGCGTACGCTCTCCGAAGTCCTAGTTGTTTTGTTATGATTTCTGAGGCTTGAAGTACCGCAAAACTTGTAATAAGTCTCTAAAGATGACATGTCTCAAAAGTTAACCTGACACAATAACAGTAGAGATAATAATAAATATGTATAATGGGTGTACACCATACGACGCTCTTCGCATTCTCTTTGCTTTTTCTCTTCGCATTTTGCACTACTTTCCACACAAACGGATTGAAGAATGTTCGAGATTCTCAAATCCGTTTGTTTGGAAAATAAAGCAAAATGCGAAGAGAAAAAGCGATAAGCATGCAAAGAGCGTCGTATGGTGTATGTACACCTAATAATAATAAATAACCTCTATCAAACTCAAATCTGAAAATACTGAAGTTTCTACTGCTCAAAAATGTGGAATAGGCTTATTAAAAACTGTTAATTGAAATGCCGGAGTCACCAATTTAGGATATAAACATAGTAATTAGAAAATAATAATCAATGAAAATATTAACATAAAAATATATTATTTTAAGTGGAAAACGCAGGCAAAAATAAATAATGAATTGCTTCTAAATGATTGCATTGGCGTCGGTAGTGAACCCGAGGATTACGTAGTTTACTACAACTAAAGGTTTTAAAATCTGAATAATTATGTCCGAAATTTAAATTGAGCGATAACGATGCGATAAACTAACAACATTCTGTTATAAATTTTTGAATTCGCAAGAAAACCGTTTCCTTAAGATGACCGGTCTCTCAAGATGGGGAGAAAAATGAACGATGACGATGATAGCTTCATTAGAAGTTTTACGGTATACTTACTGTATGCTTAATAACTAAAATATTTTCATTGCACTTACGCTTGGTATTGGTTTGGTGAATACATAGTTGATGCTGATTTTTATTGCATCCTATTTTTTTCATTTCATGTAGGCATAAGCTTTCAGCTTAGACTTTGGCTTTCGCTTTACCGTTTACTGTCTTATTATGTTCCTAATTATATTAAGGTAGTAACTAACTAAATGGTAGTAGCTTTTAAAATGATGTTACAGTTATACATACATAAATAAAGTTTGCAATGTTTCCAAACAAATCGCATTGAGGCAATACATCTAAATAAGTTGTCCATGCTGCTTTTTGTAACTCTGCCAAAAATATCAAGTATATGAGCTATATAGTTAGTTGTCAAGTAATGTAAGTTTTATAAGGGCAGCAAAAAATTTATTACCTCTTTGGTGATTGAAATTTTAATTTAATCATTTCATTTAATTTCTATTAAAGCTACATTACGATTTACATCATACCGCAAGCCGCAAAGTTCGGCCTCCATATGTGGTCGTCATGGTTCTGGTATTATCCTGATATTGGTCGTGCACATAGTGGTTGCTTTATGTAATTAAGACAACGATGAATTGGACGATCAAAAACTCAATATCACAAGCAAAAGAAAAATCAAAATCAAAGGGTAAACCTTAGGACATTGGTGAAGTAATAAATGATTTAAAGGATTCGATCAAGAAATTGGGATAATGTACATGAAAGAATTGTGTTGGAGTAGAACAATTGGAATTGAGTATGTACATACATACCTAGATGACTGATTGCATCATCTCAGTCAAACTTACAATTACCATTTACAGTATACGATGTAATTCGAGATCAATGCCAACTAGGAAGCTTTGTATTTGTTTGCAAATGCCTGTAATTGCAACGTTTATTTATTTCATTGTAATTATAATCATATAAAAGTTATGTAGGAATAATTACATATTCATTTCATCCAATTTTTTCTGCATAAATCATTCTGTACTAAATGTAATACCCATTATAATACTATTGGCTCTAGCAATAATTAGTATACCATGTTGTAATCATTAATGTCATTGTGTATGTGTACTTCCTATTAGAACGAAATAATAAGTATTATGACACGAATTGCTTACTAATTATACATAGGTGTTTATAATAAAAATTGTTTAGGGTTGATTTCGGTTTGGTTTTTTTGATTGTTAAATTAATTTAAGCATTGGGTGTGAATAATGCTAATGCAAATTTCGTAGACTGATCGGGAGCCAAATGTAGCGAACAAACAGCAGCGGAAGTATTTAACGTTTCAATAATTATTCGCATTTCATTTTTATGGAGCACTAATTAAATGCATAATGCATTTGTATCATTAATCAGTACATATAATCAGCTGTGCAAATCATACAACTTTATGAAGCCGAAGGATAGTATGCAAGTACATACAGGTTTCAAAGTCACAAAAACAAATCAAAAGTTAAAGCATGCATCTACGTATATGCACGTAGTCAGTAAACAATTATCGGTTATTTAAATCTAAAAGTTTAATCTCAAAGAGGTTTTCGTCATATTCGTTATTTCATGACTGATTATGTGGTTTGTATAATCGCTTCATAATAATCAGACACTTTATAAGCTATTATTATTAATTACATAATTACCTAATTCATTAGTATTACACATATCATAGACGTAATTATCATTGTACCATAGCTATAGCAGATTGATCCGACTTAAAAAATTTAGTGTATGTATAGTTGATGCTGACAGTGAACCCATGAGCGATTGAACAAATAACGAAAGGGAAAAAGTGATGACTAATGAAAATGACTTACAACATAAATTAAAGCAAAGTTTTTTTTTGCTAGTGGTTATTGGTAGGTGATTCATTTTCAAGTGTCAAAAGTCGGATAAACTAGATAAATGCTTTTCAAACTTGTAACGATGTGGGTCCTATGTTTTTACTGTAAAAATTTTATACGACGTACTCTTACTGTTTTAAAACAATACAATTACTTGTATCAACTTACCTTTATTTCTAAACTACATTCTCAACTGTACAGTACTATATAGACTGTTAAATGCAGAAGAGGGCCGTTATATGTATTACTATTGACATGATAAAAATCCCATGCCATTAGCAACAACGTTGACGACGAATGGACAATCGACTATCAGCAATCAATGCTGTAAAACTACAGTTACGATTTGCGTCATTCATATACCAGTATGTATAATGTATGTAATCATACAGCAATTCAGTTAAATAAATTCATAAATCAATCACTTGTTGTCTCTGTCGTTTTGTGCTTCAAAACTAATTTCCTCCCAAACGAGATGTTCCACGCGATGTACATGCTGCATTAAAACGCTTTTTCTCTGTAGAATGACGAATGACAACGTAATAAAAAACAATAAAACATGTCGATATCTCCCTCTTACCGTGAAACGCCAATCCTCGATTCTCGATTGGAGTGAACGTTATTGTACTGAAGAGTGAGGAGAAAAATATAATTAAACAGCAGAAGCTGTATCGGAATTACGGTTCGAAGAGGAATATGAGGAGTTATGCAGATAACTCGTCAAGAAAAAATTCACAGACATCCCAATGCAATGGCCGACGCTGGACAGGTAAGCAATCCAGAGACAGACACAAGGGAGGCATACATTTCACCGGCAGTCATTATTTCATAACTAACCTAAAAATTATTTCAATGAGGATTGTAGCGAAGGACTTATTTAATTATTACGCCAATTATTTTACTCTGAAAAATAATATTGGTGGCATATTTAATGAAATTAAAAATATACTCTAGTGTTTCTCACACTGCAGCTACGAGGGATAAACAACTCAATGTATTCTCACATCTAAAGTCCGTGCATCCAAAGTTCATCTTTATACTGAACTGTAATTCACTGCCAATACAATTTTTTTCGATCTAATTATAGGGATTGGATAACACGCCAGTTTATCTGAAATCATTCGGTAGCAAATCTGCTTACCAAGTGTCTGCCGTTAGTGTCTCAGCCTATACCCAGTATTTTCCGATGGAATGTATGAAGGTGATGTCTGCAAGCCCATTGACAACGATACACGTTCTTTGAAACATTTTCGATTTATTGCCAATTTGTCCTATGCTGTATCTGAAAAATGTTTAGGTCCGACGTGGTGTCCGTTCGTTGTTCATGTCTGTCGACGTTCGCCTTTGACGTAAAGGCGTTTCTCACGGTTGGTGGGGATCGTGAGCCAAGTGATAAATATTTACTAGTTTAAGTGTTAAAAGTTCAAAAAGTTTAACTGTCAGCTGATTGCAGGTTGCAATTTCTTATTAATTCCATACAATTTGCTCATATTAACTTTTACAATGATTTGTTTCTGTTAATCGTATGTAAGTTCAAATGCTTGCTGGATGTTCGAAAGTTAAACAATACAAACATTCACTACATACTAATACATAATACAGCCTACCCTGCCACACATCTTTATTTGAATGAGGTCTACAGTCTACAGTAATCAAGTAATCACACAAAAAATAGTGCGTATGCTATAAAGATAGTTACTGATACAACAGCTTGGAAAAGGAAAAACATTAAACTAGAAAACAAAATTAAGAGACCGACCGTACTCTTGAAGAAACCAGTAGAATAAGAAAATGTGACTAATTGCTGTCTAACACGTGGATGTCAATGAGCAAATGAGCCCTCCTTTCAATTTTCATTCAAAATATATCCAAAGCAAACATTCAAGTTGAATTTGAATTTCAACTGAACCAAGTATTGAAGCATTTCAACGTAATTAAGAGAGCTGTCACATGTGTAACATCTAAATAAAAAAAATATCGAGGTAGCTGTCAATCAAAGGTGAATTTTCATGTCAAGCGCTAGTCAAGCCGGAGCCAAGAAGCGACATAATTCATTTCATACATTGAATATATCCTAATGCTGAGCATGTAATAATACTAATATGTATAGGTAATATTGCAAATGCAAGCAATATAATATGCTTTCAGTTATTCAGCTTAAACATATCTTACATATTGATCAAGGAATCATAATAAACAGATGTGCATATGCAATTACAGTGCCAGTGTGTAGTATGAAAATTGAATTGTATTTAAGCACATACCTATACGTTCGCACCACATGCCTCTCATACCAATGAGCATGATGGAGCAGTAATAATAATTGCAGCAGGCAGCAGGTAATCCTGTATCTCCTTTATCAAGCATGGTACATAGTAATACGATCATCATATCAGTATCAATTCCAACGCCGTCATCAACTTCGATATCGACATGGATATCTTGAGTCATTCTATTACGTGGAATATACATCTATATTTCTTATGAATATTTCAAACTGAAACAAGTGTAACAGTGCATTTATTATTTTTATACTAGAAACTATTGCAATAATTATTTTAAAGTACTGCAGACTGCAGACAGTGCAGACACGCACATCAGTTAAGGTGGACAGACCAGACACAATAACAATATAGTTCATAGGCTTCAATGTAATGCAATGCAACGGTGCAGTGTACGGTTGCGATTGAAACTTGAAGTTGTAGTAAGGAATTAATTAGATCACCAGCAATTTTGACGCCTACCTGTAAAGACAGAATATATGAACAAATTTATGTACTTACTTTTCAAGTAGACAGGAGACGGAGACTACAGACATGGTACATGGTACATAATATTATATCGCAAGTCGTTTCATTTTCAAATCTCGACCAATTTAAATGGTGTCAATTCCTCATAATCTCCATCTCCCTTAACATAAAATTTATGCCTGTATGTTCCTAGTTAGCCGTTGGTTATAAGTTGCCTATAATGAAAGCAGAATTTCAGATAGAATATGATTTTCTAAAATCCAGGTAGGCTTATGACTATGGGCAAATGTGTTTGTCTTATTTATTTGTGGAGTTATTCGAGGATAATATAATTACTTAGGGTTGTAGTCATATTTCATTTTTTTACGTATCTGACTAGTGAGGTTGTTAATTAGTTTAATAAAAATAAAATTATATATTTATGTACGATAGAAATACCGTAATAAATAATTAGTTTTATAGAAATAAAATTATATATTTATGTAGGCATGTTGATATATCAAAGATCTGAGTAGTGGACAGAAATTCATTGGGGAATATTACTTGTCATAGAGTACAAAGGGGAGATACAAGGAATAAATTATTGCAGTTTATTACAATTAGGTATACCGTAAAACCTCTAATTATAGCCTGCATCTAAAGGTAGCCGGGGAAATCAAGCAACTGAGCATAAAGATAGCCGGTGTCAAATTAATTGTCAATATGATCGATGATCGGTGCCTGCTCTTAGGACCATGTTACTTCAAACATAAATCATCCCTGTATTAGAGTATAGAAGCATCACGAGAATAACTAAACCATGAAGAATGTGAGTTCAGTGACAATACACGGAATAAATCCCGTATGTGCAACTTCTCACTATTATTTGTTTTTTTGACGAGCAAAGACACATTTCTTCTTAAGGGTGTAACTAATTACTAGGAGTAAGAAATAGACTTGTCCTTTGCTATTGCTTATTATAATTATTAATTATGTATATGTAGTGACGAATAAGAAGTTATAAAATAATAGCACACTTTACATTTAAAGTGTAGAAATAAAACATCCTATATGCTGATACGTAATTAGCATTATTGAACTTTGAATGGTAACATGCACTATTTGTCAATATACTTGTTGAGCTCAGCAATTAGTTTTTGTTATTAGGACGCCGACAAATTGAGCAATAAAGATTTGAATAAATCAAACACATTTTCTTGTGCATATTTCTTAAGTTAGCTAAAGATAGCCTGCCTCTAAAAATAGCCTGCCTCTAAAGATGACCGGGGAGAAGATGCAATATTTACAATGATAGCCCGGGCTAGAGATTTTACTGTATGTACCTATTCACATTTTGACAATAAAGGTGCAGAACGTTTAGCATCTTTTACCGGCAATTCGAATTTCGGAGGATGTAAGGTTTTGCAATTATGTACCTTCAACGACTATATATAACTTATCCGAATCGGTGATTCCGTACAGCGACCATTTTTATATTTATTTATATGTGGAATACCCACGAAATCATAGTGTTATTTTTCATTGCATAATAATAGTCTGTGCGTCGTTCGTAGAGTTTCGGAAGGAGGCGAATTCCCAATGTTCAGAAAGAGATGAACTAATGGATATTTTGTCATATTAACAAAATAAACTTATAAAAATTACAATTACATGACACACGACAAGAACTACGTGCCATCTATTGAGAGCAAACTATATACACTTACTACATACATACATATCGTCGTTGAAGGTGCAAAAGTTAACATCCTCTCAGAAATCCCATAACGTTACGGAAAAGATGTTAAGTTTTGCACCTTCAACGACGATATATGAAGAGCTTCTTGGTAAAAGGGAACTAAGTCCAGTTTTGGGCAAAATGGGATTTTGACTGAAATCGAGCTCAATAAGGTAGAGGTAGAGGTAGCTTCAGCCAAAATATTAACAGTAAAAACTCTTTGCTACTCTTTGCTTTTTGAAAATTTCATTAAAAAGACAATTTTCGTTAAGAACAATTTAGCATTCGAATAAGCTCTTCTAATTTATGTATGTCGGTATTAATGTATTGATTTATTGGGTTTTCAGGCATGTGCCCATTCATAAATTACATTTGCGACACAACACAAAATGACTAATCTTTACTAACCTGACTTCGAAAGTTTTTTGCAATAGTTACCCGATTAACCATTTGACATTCACAGGATGGCTGGGAATATTTTAATATCATACAAAAGGTTGATCGACTAATAATGCTTAGTAGTCGATCAACCTTGATCATACCACTGGCCCGAAGTCACATACACGTCGCTGGAGTACCTTTATTAAACACTTTAATCAATATTTAAGATCCTACCTAAACTATCGCTTTTTGGTAGGTATACTGTCAGAACAAATAATCTTCAAAATGAAAAAAAGACATCTGAAGGTCAAAATCGTAATCACGGATTCGTCATCTGTACATCTATAATAAGGCATCCATTATGCATCTGAATATCGTCCAAAAAGACATCTGGCATCTGAAGACACAAAACCTTACATAGGTATAGATTCCGTCCAAAAAGGCATCTGACATACTTAAAATGTAATTTTTTACAGCTCGTAACAAATTTAAATCTAATGAATTCATCTTTAATGAATTACTGTACACTCTCCGAAGTCGAAATCTTAAAAATAAAAATAAAGCATCTCTTACTCATCTGAGATGAGTAAGGGATTTACAATTCATATTAGGAAATTCCTGCTGCGCAGGCTGGGAGATGTTGGCTAACTATAGAGGCACTGACAATGAAAATACCATTATAAGTGACAATGAAGTAGAAGACGAAGATGAGCTGCCTCGAAATGAAATTGTTATAATTGATAGTGAGTCTGAGGACTAATTAAATTACCGTAATTCAGGTTTTTTTCATATTTATATCAATTTTTCTGTAATTTGTTCTGCGTAATAAATATTTGAATTAATTAGAATGCTTTTCTAGCGCACATTTGCATATCTAATAATAGTAGCTGAAGTAGTTCATTAAAACCACTCCATTGTTTTAAAATAAATAACATCTATTGCTAGCCCATAAATGCCTATTTGGTAAAGAGAGCCTGCCTCAAAAGACAGCCGGCCTCGAAAGATAGCCGGGGAGAGGCGTCAATATTTACAATGATAGCCCGGGCTCTTATTTCAAGTTTTGCGGTAAATAAAAATACAATTAAAATTGGTTCTAAGGCTATTATGCTAAATTTCGAATTGTCTCTGATTGAGGCGTATGTAGGCAATCGTAATCGTAACTCCTGTGTAAAATTGCGAAGTGTATTTTTAATATTATCACATCTATATCGTTGATGCAGAGTGCAGAGGCAAAATGAGGCATGTTTTAATATGTATGTCTCATTTTGTTTCTGCTTCTACCAACTTTTGGACTTGCCTCATTTCGACTCTTCACCTACGATATGTAGCTTTATATAGTATAAGTGATGTGATGAACTTAACATACATATGTAATACCTGTGTAGTAGTGTGTAGTAATGTGTATAGGTCGTATAGGATATATAGGTGCGTATGTACACTCTCATGAGAGTTGCATCTAAAACGCATCTTAAACCCCAAAATCTTAATCAAGGATCTATGCATCTAAAGAATACATCTATTATGCATCTGAAAAAAGTCGCCTGACATCTTAAGACAAAAAGATTATTTCTTAAAATATATAACCGCTGCGTGATATTTATCAGATGTAATTATGTATTTATAAACTTTCAGATGTATAATAGATGTACCTATTATCATAGATGCGTAGCGTAGATGACGAATCCATGATGACGATTTTGGGCTTAATGCGTTTTAGATGTAACTCGCACGGCTCTAGGAGAGTGTATGCATGTAGGTGTTCTTTTTAATTCGTATTTTTGAATTTTTCTTTTTCTATTTTCTAAGATAATAATACATAATACAAACTTTGTTTTATTTACTTTAAAAGGTAAATTAAATTTTCCCATACGAAAATATGCGAACTGCTTTGCTAGACATGCTTGGCTAAGAAGGAGAATGTGAAACCATCCACTTGAAATATTTCCCGTGGAATGTGGAATAGTGGAATAGTGGAAAACAAGGGGAATACTCCATGAATGAATACTCCTAAACTCCAAACTTCAAATCCAAATTCCTAATAACTAATTTTATTGATTAAAATTCTAAGAATTTCAGTTTTTGAGTCACCTCTCACCTCGACACCCCAATAATTATTTTCCTTCAACATTTTCGAATCTTACTAGTTGCTGAACTCACGGTTGTAATCGTGAAAGGTGAAATTGTTGACGTCGATTGGTTGTTTATAATTAAAAATGTGATAATATCGAATTTCGTGACTAATTCTCAGACACGTAAAAATG
>JAAXYX010005509.1:0-10813 GCA_036851915.1 Ptenothrix huangshanensis | reverse complement strand
TTAAAAAAAACTGCATTTGTTTTTGATTTTGGTTTAATTTAAAAAAACTACATTTGTTTTTTTTTTTGGTTTAGTTTAAAAAAACGCATAATGTCTACTTTAAATTCTGAAAAAAACTCTTTGTATCTGCACATAATTTCATTTCATTGAGAGGGCTACACCCCCCTAGCCACCCTCTCTGGATCCGCGCCTGAATATTTGTATTAATTAATTAACGGTGAAGGTGAAATGTTCTGTTCTCTTCTGTTATAATTACTTGTCCCCTGCTGTTTGTCGATATTGTTCCAGTCATATCGTTTTGACTCAACGTACCAGGCATCCACAGGCATCTTTCCTCCGACAGGACCTTCTGTGGTGAAGAAAATATTCTCCCCGTAGCCACTACCGCTGTACTGAAACTTGTCTCCTGACTGTGCTAGTTTTTGTGCATAGGCCTGAGCCACTTGGCAAAGCTGCGCGGGAATTCGGTGTTGATTTAAAATTAATCAAGGTATAAAAATAGTATGGAAAAAAGATACGTATTAATTACATTTCATCAGTTCTGTAACCTCGTCATCCAGAGCTAGTTTGTTGGATTTGTGTTTGGCTCTGTAATTATTGTGGGCCTCTAGGGCTTCTTGCAAAAAGGCTTTGTCCGTTATTACTTTAGCCTGAGAAAAAAGCGTTTAAAATAACAAAATTGATTTGGTTTCTCAGTTTTAACTATTATTAATTAATACATCTCAACTATTATTTATTATTACAGTTTAAGTACATATTAGGCTTGATTATGATTCTTTTTGATTTGACTTACTTTTGGGGCATTTGCTCTTCTTTTAGCGGCTTCTTCTGTCGTCATTGCGACTTTACTCTCTCCAGCCATGTTTTAAGTTTAAATTTTATTGGCTGTATCTCTTTAGTATGGCTCTAGTTTTTTATAAACAATTTATTATACCAATAATTTTGAAACTTATGTAAATAGCAAATGGGAAAGTTATATGGGGCACAGAGATTGAGAGATATTTGAATTTTGAATATAATATTTAATACACTATGAATTTTCGCCGGTATGTTTTCAAACGAAATTGAGAGGAAATAGACAGTTGAACTAATTATGTCTATTTTTATGTTGGATTTGGTTATGAAATGAAGTATAAAATGGCTTTAACTTACTTTAACTGACTGGAAAACAAAGTAGATGACAATGAGAGAAAAATTATGTTTTTAATTTCATTATTTAATTTAATTGTTTTTTAAGATTTTTTTTACAAATATTTTGGTATTTATTTTTTGATATTATTATTGTGATTTTAAAATACTGCATCTCGAAAACATTTTCCATTTTCAAAACCTGTTACTATGTAAACTTACTATTGTAAAAAGAATGTAATTGTGTAAAATACCTTGTTTTCACATTAATTAAGATCTCTTAAGTGTGTAGAGGAATGAAAAATTACTCGACGCAAAGCTGGTCGGAATGTTGAGATGCTGAAATCGTGAAGTGTGCACGAGTAATTAAGGTGATTTTAATTTGTATGTAGTTGGAATCTTATTCAAACAGACAACGTCCTCTCGATTCACAAATCTTGGAGCAGCATCTTGTAGTCCGGGCACATAATTCACCTCCAGCGACGCACAACTGTTTAGTTCATATATAGAAAGTTAATATAAGCTAAAGCCAAGGGTTTTTTTCTGACTAGTGAGTTGATATCCTCATTGTCGGTAAAGCAATAGATGAGTGGGGGAAACGTGCCTGGCTTCCGTTGGTACGCGATTTTACATAATTACACTTTCGGACGGGGAAAAAAGGAAAATCATAACAAATTTTAAACGAGTTTGAAAACAAGGGAAATTTAAACACTGACTTTTTTAATTCAAAAAACTGGCATTTCAAACGTCTGAAAAAGTAAAAAAAGTGAAAATCAGAATTTTTGAAAAATGTGAAACATGCAAAAGTCAGACTTTTTAAAAAACGTGAAAAATATGAAAATCGCACTTTTAAGAAAAACGTCAAAAATTGGGAAATTATACTTTTTGAAAAGCGTGAAAAATGAAAAAGCCCTTGTTTTAAAAAACGGGAAAAATATAGAAATCAAACGTGTTGGAAAAGGTAAAACATGCAAAAATCATACTTTTTAAAAAACGTAAAAATGAGGAATGCCTACTTTTTAAAAAACGTGAAAAACTTGAAAATCATAATCTTTGACAAAGAGTAGAAAAATAAATCCAGGTTGATTGAAAATGCGTGAAAAAAATCAATTTCGGACTGCTTGATTAACTAGTAATTACAGTCTAAAAAGAAAGCCCGGGATTCTCAAAAATATTTGAAAAATTAAAAAAAAACAGACCTAAGTGAAAGAATAAAGTTTATAATTACAATATACAATTTACAACAAAATACAATTTGCAACAAAATACAATTTACAAGAAAGTACAATTCAATCACTGGTTTTAATCTCATCTGACGTTCTTGTTTAACGTCTATTATTTCGAAACCTAACCAAAATTCACCCACGTTTCTTTACTTTTATTCTTAGCTTACTACTCCATGTTTTCAGCAACTTTGATCGAATTCCAGAGTTACATTTAAAAGCTTTGCCTTGGGAACTCCATTATACGAAACTTTAGGATTTAAACTTTATATTCAAATTTACTATCACAGGAATGTCTTACCGATTTTTGTACTCGACGTCCAACATTGTCCAACGTATCTTCATTGATATGTACCGGTATTGCTGTGCTTTCAGCTATGGTCCAAAATAATCCCTGGAGAAAAATAATATTTAAAAAGAGCAGTAGCAAAACATGGGCTGCACAAGTCATTTGGATTCTTTGTAGATATCGTAATCCGGTACTAATACAGATACAATCATCATAGAGGTTTGTAACTAATCACAAATTCATAGTCGATGTTATTTCAATGCTTGTCATTGAGTCAATACCAACAGGAGGCTGTCAAACATTCGAGAGCTGCCTGCCAAACCAATGCCAAGTCCTGCACTTTCATCAATAGTAATTAATTATTCAATTCTAATATACGATTTATAAACAAATCATAGTTCTCACTCTGCGTACTCTTTCTAATTTCTGGTTCTTTGAATAACAACAATGCCAGTGGAAACCACAATGCAATCCCAAATGCACGTGCGACAAACGAATTAATTATAGATTATACATATCGTAAAGCTTCTAACAAGAGCCCCGGCTATAATATTTACATTTATTTTTCTTTCCAACCATCGCATAAAGCTTGAATTAGTAGCGTAAGTAGGTGTAGGCCACGTAGGGCTAGGACTGCAACGGATTTTTGATAATACAATGCATGATTTAAAATTTCCATGAATTTTTTTAAGGTTTATACAAAAACGACTCAGTTTTAAACATCTGCACAAATAGGACCCATTTTTAAAAATACAAAAAAACAAGACGCGGTTTTTTTGAATCACACGGAGTTGGCGCAATTTTTTAATAATTTAGACAAGATAAGATTTTATATTTGACATTAGATGTGACCAAGTTTTTTCCGGGCCTACAGGAAAAACAATCCTGCGGGCGCTACTGGGCTAAATATAGAATTTCCGCAGCAATTATTAAAATATAAGGAGGCCTTTAGAGTCGGGCTCTTATCGTTAGTAGAAGTTTTACGGTAGATCGTTAGTCATAGTTCCTAGTATATTGCTATAGCTTCATAATTACTATTTGATTTGAAACCAATTTAATTTTAAGGCAAAGTCAATTTGGATATTTAATTACTCATTGCCAATGGCGTCCATTTATTACACTTTTACTGTAGGTACATAATTACACAACTATACAAATACCGTTAACTATCTTACTTACTTTAACACTTTTAACTAACTTTATTAACTTTGCCTTTGCAACTTCAAAAATGCTTTGAAAAAATTATAATAACATTATCTATAATTGATTCGCCTGAAAAAGGAAAGTCTATCTTGCTTGAGTGAAATATGTTTCTACAAAACTTTACACAACAATATTAAACTATTTTTGATACAAATTGAAGCTTTGTTTAACACCTGCATCTAAATATCATAAAAACAAAAGTCTTATCAACAAAATAAAGGTAATTATTGTTGTACAAACGTACTTAATTACTTATTACAAAAATATCACAATTAATAAAACAGGATTGTGGGTCATTATTACTACCAATACTTGCTCAAAAATACACCAGAATTTACAGATTCTTGCATTATCTTCATATTCATAAATATAATATTTATATTTTTCTTCTGCTAAAATAATAGAACATCTTAACCAATAATTATATTTAACAGAAACAAAGATTCACCAACTAATGCTCATCCTATGTAGACGCTACTTTTTACAACTGAAACAAAACGCATTTTTCAGAAAAAAATTTAAGTCTTTAACTTTTCACTTTTTCAATTTCTTGGCCTTTCGAGCAGCAGAACAATGTTTCTTTAGGTGTTTGTTGATGTATTTTGTGGCATAACTGGTTTTGCAATAAGTACAATCTGTGCGATCCGAAACTGCTAAGGGAGTAAAATGATTGATTAGTTCATAATTAATGTTAAATTTATATTTGTATCAATTTAGATAATTAGTTGTAATAAGCAATATAATTCTGCATTAGAAACATTTAAGCAATTAATCACCTTGACCTTGTTGTCCAAACTCTGAAAATGTTTTGCGCTTCGAACGAGAAACAGGACTAGACATCGGAGCAGTACTAAAATTTGCACTGAAATTCGGAACGGAAGTAGAATCAAAAGTATTACCTGAACCAGAAACAAAAGAGGAGCGAGTCCGGGAACTAACAGTATCCGAAATGGAAGTTGCAGAAACACCCGTACGAGGTTTTATCTTCGGGGCGTTATTCTCCTTTATCAAAAAGCTTTCGACTTTTAATTCCAACTCTTGGCTATAATTACACGCAACAAACATGAATTAAGCTTAATTAAGCTTTACTTTACACTCAGCACTAGTTAGCTATAAACTATAAACAATAAACGAACTCACATTCTCGTCCTGTGTTCCAAATGACCATTTTGAAGCGTATGAAAATCCTCCAACCGATGTGCATCCAGTTCCTTCATAGATTCTTCAATAAAACTAATAGTGGTTCCATTATTCATCTCAATAATTCTTGTAAGTTCGTCGATTCGTGCACCAGTTTTCTCACCGATGTACACAACTTGATTGCCCAACTCCTGTTTCATCAAATTCATGTCCCTCCGAGTTTCTTCTTGAAGTGCTTGAACCTGAGTATTTAGATGATTCTGGAGAGCTCTGACCTTGAAATTTGTGTTTGAATCTTGGCGATTGATCTGATCCGTAAGTAGATCAAGCTGAGCGGTTTGATTCTCTTGGATTAACTGGATGATATTGATTCTCGTATCGATGTCCAAAGGATCTTTGGAATGACTTGAGCTCGCGTAATCACTAGTGTTGGTGATGCTGCCGGTGTCATGATAATTGTAGTTATAGTTGTAGTTGTAGTCCATGTGATAGTTGGTGTTGGTGGACATAATAATTTGATTGCTGGAAGTTGCATCTAAGTTCATTGTGAATGAAGAAGCTTCGTGATTTGAACTGACTTCTTGATCTTGGACCTGGTATTGGTGTTGATCATCGAAAAAACTGACCTTATTAAATGGGGGATAGGAACTGTTAAGATTAAGATTTCGTTGCTGAAAAAAGTAAATTAAATCGTGAAAGACGAATTAATCATTAGTCTTCAGTCTTAGACATGGATGCATTGGTTCGGAATTTATTTCTGAACTATTTAACTATTACAATTATTGGTATAATAGAAATTGAAAATCATTCATCATTAGCCAGTTTTTTATATTTAGGTAACCACAGAATTGTTATAACCACCGATAACCGACGACCGACAACCTACTTTAATTACGTAAATAGCTATTGGTTTTTAGGTATTGCCTAAAAATTAATAATCATGTCATTACTCATCATTTATTCAAGTTTAATTAATTTTTATGACTATCAACGATTATAAATCCTCGGACTACAAAAAATCGTTTTATTATAAAATTAAGAAAGGACTTACTAAAAGGTTGGCTTCCATAATCGATTATTTCTTCTTTAATTAACGAATCAAGTTTGTTACTGATTGAACGCTGAAGACGAACGACCTATTACTAATAATGAATAAGGGCTGTTGAAAATGTTAACGGGCAAACAAGGCTGACAATGGCAGAAAGTTTGTATATCATATAATTATGTAAAGAGAAACTATTTTAATGTTGGTAGCGTACCCAGGCTGTTTTCGAAGTGTTTTAAAAAATTACGCATAAGCCAACACATTTTTTAAATGTTTTTATACAGGCTGAATTTTTATTACTGTAATTATACTTATGTATAATTATATATAACCGAACTATAATCCGACTTTTGACATATCGAAAATGCCAAAATATTTGCACTTTCGTTGGTAAGTCGGTAAGTCGTCCTCTTCATACTCGCTACTGTATTAATTACCTAAAATCTCCACTGTTGGCATTTTGGTATCCCTGCACAGGTGGACATTGACAGATTGACAGATTAGGTAAGCTCCTTTTAATCGGATATCTATTAACCATATCAAGAAATTCGGTAAAATTCCAAATTATGGTCAACCCAAAATCCTGCTAATCTGATTCTACCGGTATGTCTTTAAAATGGAAAAGCAATAGTGTACACTATTGATTTTTACAGTAGATCCCATTACTCAACATTTGACCGGTGAACCGATTAAGTTTAATAGGTGTATCTATTATACATTTATTAGGTAATAGGAAATTCGATTATGTCTAATAGAAGTTTCCATTACTTTCGATAGATATTCCATTAACTTTAATCGACGTTTAATTTGAGTTTACAGGACAAACTATACCTAAGATCAATAGTTTTCATCATTATTTTAATAGTGGAACTCGTTAAATTATTAACAGAAAAAACTATTGATATATTTAATAGGTTTCGCTATGGGTGCTTTTTTCTGATATTAATAGTGTGTCTATTTCAAGACAATAGAAATCCGGTTGATATTCGTCAATTTTTTTAGCGTGTAGTAGGTGCGGGGAGGGCAGGAAGAAGGGAAAAGCGGCAACATTGAGCTACAGTAAATTTTTGCAGTGAATTACAAGGCTCCCAGAACAACAGGACTAATTAAGGCTTAACTTAAAGTTTGCCCTTCTGGAGGAGTTCATCGCATTAGAAAGTTAGTGTTCATACAACTTTTATTTTAGAGTACTATCGACTACTTAATACTTCATTTCACTTCTCATTAGAAAACTTACACAGCAGCAGAATTAATACTAATTACGTGATTACTTCATACTGCAAAATTCTCCTATAGAATCTTATTTATTTTGATAAGGGGTTTCCGTTTGAGCAAGTGTGAATATAAAGTAAAATAATTAATATGTACTATCGGATGACTGGTCAAAGAATAACATCGGGTTTCGTTGTTAAGTGCCATTCTTCTACTTTCAAACTTGTAAGAATCATCCTTCTGGCTTACGATTCAAACTCATCAACCATCAACTCGATCTCTATCAATCACTAGTCATTAAACTTTGTAATATTATTACTTTTAACTTTTGGCGCTGACTACAAACTAGTAAGAGGGAATTCGTTAAATTAACAATTTCAAGTTCAGTGGACTGATTCAGCCTAGTTTTTGATTTTTTGTGCGTAAATTAGCCGTAATCCATAATTTAAATTTTGAATTTTGACTTCGTTTTTTCGTTCAATTTTATCGATTGATGTTTCAGAGCAACTATGAAAAGATCAGTACCCCAAGATGAAAGACAATCACAAAGAACTAAAGTCGCTAGGAAAAGTCTCCTTCAGAAAATGCAAGATTTGTTGGAACGAAACCCGGATTCGTTTGATGTCGCCTTTTGTGTGGGTCCGGAACAGCAGAAAGTAAAGGCTATCAAAGTTTTACTCCAAGCTGCTTCTCCAGTGTTTGAGAGAGAATTCGAAGAAAAGTGGAAAGAAAATCTGGAATCCAGAAGAGCCATTCCTCTTCCCGATTTTAATGCCGTGGCTTTTCAGCTGTTTATAAAAGTAAAAACAATTCAATATTCTTTGTTATTCAACTCTGCTGGTTAGTTCTAATTGTAACTAATTGTAATTCTTCAAAACTAACCATTGCAAGAAAAAAAAGTGAAGTCAGTTTGTGAATAAAGATTTAAATGAATTATTTATAAACAGATAACAATGAGTGACACGTGGAATCCTCAAGGACTGAAGGATTTGAAATTCCAGCCAGACAAAGTTCAGAAACTGATCTCGATTTGTCGTCACTACAAATTGAAGTGCGAATTAGAAGTTTTGGAGGATCTCATGAAGGAGTGTTACAGGTGTGTTTCTATTAGACATTACAAGTGATTTTTTTCGGCGGACAATTTGGTACAAGTATTCTCCTCTCGGTAAGTTGATACAAACTAGCCATTTTATTTGATTTGGTAGATAATTTGAAGGCAGCCATGACACTAAAGACTTCATTGAAC
Organism: Ptenothrix huangshanensis; assembly: GCA_036851915.1. Lineage (NCBI taxonomy): Eukaryota > Metazoa > Arthropoda > Collembola > Symphypleona > Dicyrtomidae > Ptenothrix > Ptenothrix huangshanensis. Next base: position 2,327 of record JAAXYX010005509.1, on the reverse strand, counting down.
TTTCCCAAACAAATCTAGCTGCAATTCTTTCCAGCGACAGTCTTCCATTTCAGGAACTGGATGTCTTCTTTCGTGCTTGCAAGTAAGCTTCACATTTCTGCTACTGGGTCACGGCCGAGGGTCTAGCGCTATAGTAATGGCAAGTTATTAGGCTAACCTGTTTTCAAACCACTAACCTTTCAATAAGGTGTCCAAGGAAAAGGGAGGTGGGCAAATATAGGATAGTGCTGGTTGATCACTATGTGATTAGTGGATTCACATTTCACTCGGAAACCTGACCCGAATATGTAGCACAGAGCAGTCCCAGTCCGCTTTGAACACAAAGGAACATCAACAGGGTTTACACTGATCACGTACTCTGCGTTCAACTCCGACGGTCAGTAACGACACTTAAACTAATCGTAATCAATATAGAGAAGGGGCAGTGAGGATAAAAAGGTTTGTAGGTAAGGTAGTTAGTAAGACGGAAATGGATATGATAGTCAGCTCAGATGAGAACATGATGACAAATGTCATAGTCAATTCCATGTAGTTAATAGTTTTACTGGTGTATTAATGTACAAATAACGATCGGCTGGGGAATTAGATTGTCTTGAATGTGAGCAATGCATAGGTATATGACTAACTATAGAAAGGGACAGGTATGAGGCAGTGAAGTCAGTTGAAATCTCTTGGAGCAGATTTACAGTTCTTTGCTGGTCGAGGGGGAGCCAATGACTGACTGCTTGACGGCCGTACACCGCCTTTTATAGCCTGGCTTGGTGCTGCCATGAACGGATAAGTACTAGGAAAAGGACATTACTTTACATTATTACCAAATCGTCGTTGAAGAATAAAAAAGCGCTATATGCATTATGTCTCGTGCGGAGCATAGTGAATGCTGAACTGATACGTGTTAACATTGGAATTCTGCTTAAGGGGCCAACTGCAAATAGCTGTTTTTCACTTTTCGGCGACGAATTACACATAATTATATACTGGACCAATACACAGACAGAATGCAACAATAACATTTGAAATTAAGTAGGACATTGAATATAGGTAGGTACGTGGATATTCACGGTAGAATGCAACAACGAGAATGTTTAAAAAGCGGAAAGGTAAGTAAATGGAAACGTTTCTGAGGTGGTCTGTCTAACGCTTTGAACAAGTACGACGTGGTAATTTTGAATTCAGCTGGCTAATAACGTTTTCGACGTTGATCCCTTTACTTGTGTGATCAGACTTGACGACAGTTACATTGCACAACATCTAATTCAATTTAACTTTGGGAAAATTGCAAACAGTATTGATATTGTCACAAAAAATGTTGTACTAATTACATTAAACTTATAATTTGTTTTTCTTCAAGATGGGCCAAGTCTCAATGCATTAAAAGGCATTTAAAAGTCACGGCTGGAAATCTCCGGCGCGTTCTCGGGGATTGCTTGTTCAAAATACGGTTTCCGGTGATGACGAATTCTGAATTTACGGAGGTTGTTAAGCGATGCAGCATCTTGACTCCTACTGAAGGCTTTGAGATTTACAAATATATTGGAACAAAGGAAAGCGAAAAGTAGGTTTGCATGTGTACATTACTTTTGATTTCAAATGGCATGTAGTCAGTTGTTATGCTGTCATGGTAAAAAACAAAATCTAGTAATTATGTCATGTTATTACCTAAACCTTCATTTTTCTTTGCCTGCAGGCCTTCCTTTGATACTTCCCGACTTCCTTTCAACACCAACATAAGAACAGCTTTCCAGACCGAAGTATGAATGAAGTAAAAGTCTGAATTAGTCATATTCATATGCTGTCTCCATTCTTCTTCAAACGCCGAGTCTTTCATTTGATGGGGATAGAAAAGAGAAATTTAACATGCATTCATATTATTGGAAATAGAAGTTAAAGAATATGTACCTATAATTTTAATTCAGTTTTATTTATTCCTATACTGTTTTTACCGATTTTTTCATAGTGTATGATTAATATACTTAATTCTTATTACTGAATGTTATCGTAAATAATTCTGTAGCTCTAATGTATTGCATTAATGATTACTAACTGTAATTATAATTACAAGTGTTACCATTGGAAGAATGGCTTTGAGCTAAATTGATTTAATTAACAGTAATAAAGTTAATCAATCAGTCTAAACGTGATTTGTGCAGAACTTTGGTACAAAATAATGTAATAACTCATGCAAATAAACGTCTTAAAGATTCTTAAGGCGAGATTTGTCTGGTTGCGATTACACATACACACAACCAGACAAATCTCGCCTTATGAATCTACTTGTGTAATACTCTGCTAACGTTGGACTGTCAAAATTAAATGTCCATAAATTA
>JAAXYX010005508.1:0-10815 GCA_036851915.1 Ptenothrix huangshanensis | reverse complement strand
TCCCTTCCCGACGTGGACGAGGATGAGGATGAAGATTACAAGGAGGAAGTTCGTCAGCTAAAGGAAGCTATGCCGTTTGCTGTGAGTGGCTCGACGACCTTCATCGAAGCGAAGGGGAAGAAAGTGCGAGGACGTCTGTACCCATGGGGTGTAGTGGAAATCGAGAACCCCGAACATAGTGATTTTGTCAAATTGCGAACCATGTTGATTACTCATATGCAAGATTTACAGGAAGTAACGCAAGAAGTTCACTATGAGAATTATCGTTTACAAAAATTAGCACAGGAGGCTCGAGCTGGCTACAAGGCAGAATTGATTATGGATCAGAAAGGCGTCGACAAGGATGAAATGAAAAGAATTTTACAGGAGAAGGAAGCTGAGCTAAAGAAGATGCAGGAAATCATGGCTAAAATGCAAGCTGAGATGCACACGCAAAAGATTTAAATAGCCACACAAAAATATGACAAGCAATTTTAAGAATTTTAACGAAGCAACGTCATAATTAAAATAATGTAGACAGCGAGAAGGACAGGGATGGGATATCTGTACACATGGATGTATTGTGGACCTGTGTGCAGTATTGTATTCCTTTGTAAACTAAGGTTGTCTTGTCTTGTAGACTTCTTATCTTTCTCTGTCACGTTTCGTTTAATTTTTTGTTTCATAACGCCTGTGTATGCCTTGTCATGCTTCCACTGCCCATGGCAGATCAGACCAGGTCACGATAAGTCATGTCATGTCATCCTGTTAATATTCTAGAAACGTATTTATTCGAATACGTATTAGCTGGAGAACTTTAAATTAATTTGTGAGTGCAAGTAGGTAAGCCATCTACCATTTAAATCAAATCAAAATCCAATTTCATATCATTAAATTGTAATGCCATANTCACGTTTCGTTTAATTTTTTGTTTCATAACGCCTGTGTATGCCTTGTCATGCTTCCACTGCCCATGGCAGATCAGACCAGGTCACGATAAGTCATGTCATGTCATCCTGTTAATATTCTAGAAACGTATTTATTCGAATACGTATTAGCTGGAGAACTTTAAATTAATTTGTGAGTGCAAGTAGGTAAGCCATCTACCATTTAAATCAAATCAAAATCCAATTTCATATCATTAAATTGTAATGCCATAATTTATAGTTTAGGGTGTAAGTTCCCGAGTTAATGTTCTCATGTATTATGTTATTATAAATTCTTCAAAGAAACTATCACTGTCCTCATTCTGAAAAGATAATTTCAAGACTTTCAAGAAAGTTTGTAGTCAAATTTGCGTGAGGCCATAATTATTATTTGTGTACAAGTTATCCACAGACTATTATTCTTTTTACTTCATCCTAGTTACCTGTATTACTTACGTATTTGTATTTCGACGTGTTAAATTAATTAACATAAATTCCTAGCGTTGTCCTTTTGCTTTGTAAACGTGGAATTTTTGAAATAACCACTATGTATATTTATTGTATACTTATAATGGGATCCGTATTANCTCATTCTGAAAAGATAATTTCAAGACTTTCAAGAAAGTTTGTAGTCAAATTTGCGTGAGGCCATAATTATTATTTGTGTACAAGTTATCCACAGACTATTATTCTTTTTACTTCATCCTAGTTACCTGTATTACTTACGTATTTGTATTTCGACGTGTTAAATTAATTAACATAAATTCCTAGCGTTGTCCTTTTGCTTTGTAAACGTGGAATTTTTGAAATAACCACTATGTATATTTATTGTATACTTATAATGGGATCCGTATTACGAACATAAGAAATACATTAATTAATGCACTGCACTGCTTCCAACTTCTGCCTAATTACGTTAAGTTAAGCTTCGCATTTTTGTAATTTTTTCAGAATTTCTCTTTTTCCAATTTTGATAGAATAGAATGTAGGTAACTATATACATACATATAAAAGATTTCTAGATCCGAATTTCAATTACTGTGCGTTGTGTCTTCAAGTCTTCAATGTCAATATCGATTTCAGTAATTAGTGGAATGTTAAGTGTAGAAGGAAGTAGCTGGAATCTGATATTGATAATTACAGAGTATTAAAATATGAAAGTAATTACTGTAATTTTATTAATTATTATATTATAGTGCAATGAGATATAATTGGAAGATAAGAGAAGCGAATTTAATACATCATACCTATTACATACTATTTACCAATTAATAACCAGGTTTTTAGTTGTAAGTTTTACCTACCGCCTACCGTGTCGTGTCTTACCTCTCGTCGTCCTCTTTGCAAATTTTGCAAGGCATAATATTATTATTCTCAAGGTACAATAATTACTTGGGCCAAATGAGCGTCCTTTTTTCCTGCATTTTGAATTGTCGTGCATTTACAGCGCAGTACAATTGCTTGTAGATACGGTGCAATGACTCCACATCTATTTTTATCCTTTCTTGTAGTCGTTGAAGGTGCAATAGAATAGATTATAATGATAAAGTTGTCTCTCGAATTTTATAATTATAATTAATTATAATAAACAAATCTTTACCCGGTTTAGAGTATCGCTTATAAAAGATGTGTGGAGTATAACTTTTCAGGGTAAATGCCACGTTAAAAAATTAAAACGCTTTAGCTAACGTCTGAAAAACTGTACCTACCACACTGATAGGATCGATCCTTCTCTCGCTTCGAAAAAACATCTAACAGAAGTTTTTGCAATTAGGAATGATATGACTAAACGTTTGATGTATTTTCAGAACAGTGTAATCATTTTTAATTTCAGATAGATCACTTATTTTGTGCATCTAATTTTAACCGCTAAACATACGAATTAGCCAAATAAATAACTGAATGAACAAGAACCAATCATAATCAAAAACCGATGTAGAATTGCGGAACTAAAATAGTGTTGAGGACAAGGATGATGAAAGCAAGAGTCTAATCTTTAATTAAAATCAGGACAATTCTAACATAATTAACGATGAATAATACATAGGTAACAGTTTAAATTTGAAGTTATTGCCAAATTCTTTGCCAATTTCTTTCGAATTTATATTCTCAACTTCGACATAATTTATGTATGTATTATTATAGTTCAAAAATATCTATTTTATTAGAAATAGAAGCAATAACGTAGCTGTACCTTTGAAGAGGGCTACAGCTGCAAGAAAAGAAGAATTCACAAAAACAACTTCCTGAATTTTCTGTAAAAATGTAATGCGGTCGACGCACTATATAATTACCTAGTAGATTGTGATTTGTTTTTGTATTCCCGACCATGAAATCGTAAATTTAAGTTCCTTATTTTCGAATGATTACAAGCGTTTTGCCAAACTTACAAAATTAAATGCTTGGTCATCGCAATCAAACAATGATTGAGATGTTTACCACAATAATTTTGTTTTGAATTTGTCAATTGACTATATAAATGTATGCTCAACTATAGATAGATATATAATTAGTTATTATGTATTACTAATAATTTTTAAAAACCAAACCGAAACAATGGTTTCAAAAGTTCAAATGCTAAAAAATTACCGAAGCAAAAGAAAAAAATGTGCCGAGCAAAGGTTAAGTGAAAATAGTCTGTCTGTACTCATTACTCTAGTTGAGAATGATGATGCTTACCATCACTGCCCTCGTAATTTTTTGCAATTAGTGAATTTCTGCGAAATTTAAAATGAATAGGATTCTCATCAATCCTTAAATACCTTAACCGTAATTAAATGGGATATCATACTGACAGAAACACGTATTTTAATTTTACCATTGTTCAAATTTATAAGAGAATAAAATATGACGAGCGGAAATTACATAATTACCAAGGTCGCCTCATTTTTTACTATGATTTTAGATGCGAAGATCCTTAAGAGAAACGATAGAAAACTGTGCCCTTATAATGAATGTCATATAGGTAATTTATTGGATACCAGTAACGGTACCCATAGATATTGATACTCAAAACCATATTATGTAAGTAGAATGATGAGTTATCAATTAGTCCGGGTAGTAGCGAATATTTTTAAAAGATAATAATAATATTCAAATTATTATTACGTGTCATTGTTGTCTTCTTGCAAGTCTATCTTTTAAACTATACCTATCGTTTAAAGTAAGTTGTACTCTGGTGCATTATTTATTCCGTTTTCTATGCATATAATTAATTACAATTACCTAATTTTTAATTGTTCCTACATATTTCTGATTTAGTTTTAATTTTGTATAGAATTGTGAATTATACTTGTGTGTGACTTTTAAATTTAGAGCAACTTTTAGCTGTCAGAACGTAGCTGTTTCAGCTATTAAACTGCATTTCAATTATGTAATTAATGATTGGCTTATTTAATATCTTTCCTATAATTACCAATATGTAGTAAATAAGGAATTAAAAAATTATGATTAGGTAATGAATAAATGATTGATAATTATGCAATTGTCTTATTATATTGCAAAGGTTAACTTGATGATTGACCCAGTTTTTAAAGATAATAAATAAAATTACTTTTTTTCTTTCAACCTTGTGTACAAATAAGAATAATAAGTAGGTACTACTGAATTACTATTACTGTATACAAATAGAATGGCAATGATGAAATAATTGCCTGTAGGTAAGTATATACATTATTTCACATAAATCGTATTAGAGGATCTTTTGATAATAATAATTATGATTACCTGTATTCATTGTATGGTTATTATTTGTTATTATTACACTGCCTTTTTAGTACCTAGATTTACTTGCAGACAAATATTTATGTAGAAACCGAAGCCATAGATTAAGATAAAATACAGAAATTAATAAATTACTGAGGATTAAGATGGCCAACAGGGAGATACTGATTGCGAGAGTCAAGGTAAAACGAACCTAGCCATGCTTTGAGAGAGTGTAAAGTTTGAAGAATCATTACTCATTTTCATTATGTAACAATAACTGAAGAGAAAAAAATAAATATTAGAATTGACTCTTAAAAGCAGCTATAATGACGTAAATCATCATTACAAAATGGGTTGCGTGTAAAATCCACCCTTTGTTTTATTCCGTTTTAAATTGTTCCGTTGCATAATCGACGTCGGTGTGGTTCAGACTGAATTCACATTGGTAATCACTATGCGTAATAAATAATTTTTCAGTATTAATTAATAATTTTAACCTGTTCATAGTCTTAGTTATTGGTATTATACATTACACATAAATAGTTTTTCAAAAATTGTACTTGTTTAAAACTGTCATATTCGACTTTACTTCTTAATCGTCCAAAATCAGAATATATTTTTCACTGATTAGCCTGCATATGTAATTAACTATTTTTGTTCTTAATTTGTTTTTTATTAAAATTTATACTTGAGCTTCTGGATATCTGCAGTTACTTCGGTGTACCTGTACCTGGATGAAACAACTAATTTAAATGGAATCGATTGCATATTATACTCCATTCAATATTCCATTTCCATAATCTTAATCATTGTTCTAATTTTGAAAAATTCCACTTGAATAAATTAGTTATGTACTTAACTATAATATAATGGTTGTTTGAAGCTGCGATTAGAAGTCTACAGCATAAGAAGCGTGGAGAAGTCATACAGTTACACAAATACTTACTCAAGTAAAATTAAAATTACTAACAGGATTAATACTTTTACACAATTTGATCAGAGTTCGGAGAGTGGCCAAAACTGACAGTGGCAAAAAGTAACAAAAAGTGGTAAAAACTGGCAAAAACCGGTAAATTCCAGTGACATTTCTGCCAGTTTTTGCCAGTTCATAGGACAATATGTTTGAGTCACTATTTTTGAAAAAGGTGGCATTTACCGAACACTGAATACATATGTGCTTTGATCTTATTGGTTCATGGCAATGGAAATCGATCAGCGTCAACGTAGTTGGGTATCTAAAATAAACTGTTAGCTATAAAATAAATATACAAATATATGTGTACAAAAAATGACATCAAAAAACGACCCTAACTGCCTACAAATTATGATCATCAACACAATGACTACAAATAAATGGAGAGGGAAAACAGCTTTCCATTTCTATTTAGTACAATTGCAGCGATTTAGGACAGTAAACTACATGTGAGTGACCTTAGTGACCTTCAAGTTGCTGTATTAATATTTCATGTTTCCCCTTACGATTTACGATTCTGGCAAGGACATATTATTAACTGGTTAAAACTAATTCACAAAAATAAATTATTTTTAGTCCAATTGAGAAACACCTGCAAAATTATAGTTATATATAATATATTCCACAAATATTATGGATGACAGTTGACAGTATACAAAGAATATACCTAATTTTTCAGTGCTCGATATCACTCAGTAAAATTGCAAAGTTTAGCTGCAGCAGTCCTTTTTATTTTTTTACTTTAGGCAGTTGAAATATTAGTAATAAGTATTAATACTTTTATTGTTTTATTTACGCATTACGGCAATAATAAATTATTATTGTTAGTCTGGTAGTATTGCAGTGCAGCATTGTATAATAACAACTGCAAAATAAGCTATACACTTATACACATCGATTGAGTAAATGTAACAGAATTAGCGAATATTAATATTGAGCTTCTTGCTATTTAACTTTGGCTTGTAGCATTTTTTAACTACACTATGCAGATATATTCACGATTAAAATCGAAGATGCAAAAATTCATCTTGGAAACTCCACATTTGGTAATGATTACTTTAATGTTTGATACGCACAACATTTTCACTGTCACTGTAGGTACAACATGTATTATATTTTTGTGATGCAAATGTTACCATGATGCTTGTTTCACTTTTTGATGCTTGAGTAGATTGTGAACTGGATTCGACAAAATATCTAGTACTTTTTCTATTCCCAGTTGCTTTTATTTTTTAATAATCTTTGGAGCTCTGGGAACTCCGTGGATTCGTTTGCTGTCTTTTGTCTTGAGCTTTGAAAAAGTTCCTACGGGGGTTCCCGTAAACGGAAGGCCAAGTAGAGTAGATTTCAAGTTTGCGCTGTAGCTCATGTGAGGAAGGGTCTGGAAAGAAGCCAAATAAAACCGAACAAAACTAAATAACCCTCAATAGACACTCGAAATTCTTACTAATGAATTTAATTCCAGGAATAATAGTCTTAACGTATAAGCTTATAGCATACATCATTATCTGAAGAAGCCGTTTTCGTCTGCCTCACTTTGCCTTCGGGTTGAGAACTTGAAGTTGAGGTAATTGCCGCCGACGAAGATTTGGCAGAGCCTTTTAAGAGATCGCTAGTGCTTGCTGCTGTTTTCTTGACCTTCAGTCCTCTCTTTAGTGGATTGACGTAGCTATTCGCAGCACGTGCAGTAGAGCTTGAGGAACCGAAACCGAGGAGATCACTTGTACTCTTTGTTTTCAATTTTAAATTCTTTTCTGAATTGCTACCAGAGACTCGGAAATCATGTCCTGCACGATCGTTGAAAATTTTCAGTTTACTGGAAGCTGTAGATGTGGTTGATGTCAAATCGTCATCTCTTTCAGGTGTTAATTCTATCACACTATCATCCGAAATGGACTGCTTCTCCTTCTTCTCCTTCAACGTAGTAATGTCTGCACCTCTTCGCTTTCTTGCTGGTGTTACCTGAATTAGAGATAAAATCTTTAACTTTAAAATCCGTAAGGGAACGGATATAAAGGATCTTAAGTTAAAATCTAAAATGTTTCGACCCCTCGCCCCTTGTATCCACTCAGTTTTTCTTTCCTAATACTGCCACCCTAACTTATAACTCTTCTCCCCTGGCCCTGTAGTGACTTGACATCCTTTCTGCGATGATGTAAAGAGCTTTACAGTCACGTCTTACACTGTTAAGCACTGGGTTTCCATTGATAGACAGAAATAATGAAATTTAAACATACTATAGTATAATTAAAAATTCGTAGTATTTGGTACGTTGATCTATACCTACGTACTCATACATGTCTTCTTAGTAATTTACCCTTCCATTTATTTAGCTCACATTGAAAATCCTTAAACTTGTTTTGCATATATGAACAGCTGAAGGAACTGAATTTCATAATTTTGTTGTTCGAAATTGATACAAATTATGAAAAAACTATGCTCGCAACAAAAAGTTAAGAAAACTTTGATGAGTAGAGGATCTTCGATTGTAAGGTACACACATATTGTATTTCACAAATACAATCCAGTTTGTCGTCCCGATATTGTAGTATTCTAGTCGTTGACACCGTTATATAATAAAATAATCTTTCAAATATGGTAGGAACAGAAAACTTTTCATACAATGGATACAGATCAGCGATTTCCTTATGTTTATTAAATTAAATTAATGCCGTCTGGTGCTCTCAGACTAGAAGCCTATATGGCACACGGGTTGCTCAATGAAGTTTCGAAATTACGGTACATTATTATAATTTCATTTATTATGATTTTATGATTATTATGATTTCCTTATGTTTATGAGCTTTAGGTATGACGTGATATAATTAACAAAATTTTTGTTTTTAGAAAGGTTAGAGTGTATACCTTTGGGGTTGGAACTTTGATAATAGATTGGTCCACATTGATCCCGTTTATAGATCTCAATTCTTCCAATTCAATTTCTAATGACGCAATTTTATTCTCTAGGGATCGATTTTTGGCACTCAAAGCTTTGATTTCATGATTTGATTTCGAATTTGCTTGACGAAGCTGCTCTTGTTGTTTCTGTGCCGATTTTGTCATACTTACTGAAGCCCTCAGTTCACTAAAATCACAGGAAAACAATACGTTAACATTTGTCACACAGACAATTTGATTTTTTAGCATAACATTTAAAAAATAAATACGAACTTAATTTAGTAATTAAATGATAGATAAAAATGAATGCCCAACGGACTTGTCAGGACTCATTAATTTCTCCAGCCGAAGTTGCTTACGGTATTCAAGACATGTAATATTAATCTTCAGGATAAAATTAAGCAGGAAAAATCGTTTGGATCGTTGGGGTCAAATCATGTGGAGATGAAATTTTTGGGGACAAAGCATGAATCGATCAAGAACACCAATGGGGGAACACCAACGAGACACAAAAGTACTAGCATCTATAAAGCACATTAATACTTACTTGGTTAGGATGGCATTCATGCTCTTTAGAGTGTCTACTGACTCTTTGGTGACGGGATAGTCTCCCATCATGTCCACTCCCGTCTGCACGGAATCGATAACATTTTGAATTTTCTGTAAACTTATAATCTGAGCTTCAGCAGTTTGACATCGTTGTTCAAGTTGTTTCGAGTAATCTTCAAAACTTGAGAGTCGAGCACATTTGATTTGCCATTGCTCATTTCTCGACCGCTCATTTTTCAAATTCTGCTTCTCCCGTTGTATATCTTCCCTGTTTTGTAAATTAAAGTGAAATATTTTAAATCAAACTTGACACAAATTTATTTCAAGCACAGTTACACTGTTCACCTAAAGATGTAGATTATTATATCATCCTTAAACCTTAAAGTCTTATTCAATTCTTCCATATCGGACTTTTTCTTCTCTAATACTTTAATTTTCTGCCTTAATTCATTTAACACTGGCTCATGGTTGCAATTATGATTGATTGATTCGTCTAGAAAACTGTCATCGTGAACAGTAGGGAAGAGGGGAAGGCATCTTTTGTTTGGAATTGGCTTGCGGCAGCATGGACACTGTTTATTTGTTGGTAAATTACCCCTAAAAAGCAAACAAAGCAATCGGTATTTGAAATGTATTTAAAAATCATAAATTACAATTACAAGTACTGAATACGTCGGTAGCGAAGTTGGTCCAATGTCAAAATCATTTTATACAAAACCAGTGGCGCAGGAACCTCAAATTTTCAGGGGGGGGGACAAAGTACTTATATACATACATACTCCTATGCTTTAACATTACGCCTCAAAAAATCCGGGGGGTACATGTCCCCCCCCTCGGTTCCTGCGCCACTGTACAAAACTCACTAGTACTAATCTACAGAAATCGTGTGTATTTGGTCATGACCGTATAATATATAAAAAATCTTACTCTATCCATTTATAAATGCAAAAGGAGTGAAAAAAATGTCCACAAGGGGCACACGCAATATTTCCCCCGTGGGTATTGGTCGGGTCCTGTGGAGTCCTGTCCAAAAGGTCACTGCAAATTGGGCACGAGTACGGCATGGTAGAAATGTCTCCTCCAAATCAGAATAATGTAATGTCAACGACGAAATTCAAAGCCAACAGGTCACTCAGCATCAATCATCAGTGGCAAAGAGGCGAAGCTACTGACGACAACTGAAATGTCTTCGCCTTCCAATTTCCAGGGGCTTCCACCTTCTGCAAAAATTATGGTGTCGTAAAATCAAGTAGAGAGAAAGAGAGAGACCTACACAATAATACATGCATGCAATAAAATAGTAAAGGTAAGTAAAAATAATTTAAATAATAAAATTGAATAAAATATTAGAATACTGGTCTGATGTCTGAAGTTTCAGCTTTGCGTTGTTTGATTAAAAGTTGGTTGTTGGTGGTTGCAGATTAATTCGGTGGGCAGATAATGCAAACCTAAACTGAGATGATTCTAGCTTGCTTAACTACTGTTCAGCTGATGGAAAAGATAAGCTAATTCATCTTACTCTCAAGTGTTAGGACTAGGACACCGATTGGGCTTGGGCCGTAGACAAAAACCGTAGACACGGGGACTAACAATAAATGTTATAAATTATGGACTGTTGGTCAAGTTATAAAGGCGAAAGCGAAGGCGAATGTAAATGATCAATGGCACTAAACCAAATCTCTGTTCTTCCCGCTCCATCCAACTCGTGTTTAGTTTCCTTACTTAATCCTATCCAGTCCTTTTGTTGGCCCGAGTCCCGAGTGAGCAGTGAGCAGTGAGCAGTGA
>JAAXYX010005507.1:0-10815 GCA_036851915.1 Ptenothrix huangshanensis | reverse complement strand
TGTCTTCATTTCCTTAGTTTAAAATGGAATACAATTCTTTGCAAAAGCGTTATTTTTAATTCTCTCTTCATTAGGCACATTGTTCAGACTTTATGCCACTTTCTACCACTTTTTACCACTTTATGCTGGTAAATACCACTTTATACCAGTGGCATGGTATTTAGTCCAAAAAAGTGGCATTTAATGAACCCTGCAAGAAACACATGTCAATGTCAAATGTCATGTCAATCGGTGTCATAAATGTGAAGAAACAATTGATACCAAATCAGAACCAAATCATCAATGTAATATGATATATAAAAAACTTAAAGAGGTTTTATGATTATGAACGATGATAATGAACATATCCCAAATTATATTTTTGCTAAAGATTTTATAGGAAATGAGTATGAATTCTATAATAACGTTACGTTTTGTGAATGGGCATTCAATCAAAAGGGATATACGTTTATTGCACATAATGCTAAAGCGTATGATTCTCAATTTGTCTTCAATTACTGTACTCAAAATGGAGTTAAATACGATTTTATCCCTGCAGGTACAAAAATAATGAAGTTAAAATTATTAAACAAATTGAAAAGTAGATTCATTGATAGTTACAATCATATTTCTCAACCATTCGCAAGCCTAAACATGCCTAAAACATTTGGTTTCAACGAGATGAAAAAAGGGTATTTTCTTCATCTTTTTAATAAACCAAAGAATTTTAATTAAATTGGATCTATTCCTGATAAACAATATTTTTAACCAGAAAAAATGAAATCAGAAAAAGATTTAAAACAATTTAAAAAATGGTACGAAGAAAATAAAAATATACAGTATAACTTAATGGAAGAACTTAAAACTTATTGCAAATCAGACGTAAATATTTTAAGAGATGCGTTTCTAAAATAAAGATAAGATACTATGCAAGTAACAAAATATAGTAAAGAAATAGAAGGAAACGTGAATGAATATTGTGTAGATCCGCTCCAATATACGACTATTGCTGGTACTTCAATGGGAATATTTCGTTCTAAATATTTCCTTACAAAACAAATAGCTGCTGTATCTAAAAATATTGATAACTTTTCTAAATAAAGTATAATCTGGTTAGAATATATAATGGAAAAAGAAAAAAATAACTTTCAACATGCTCTTAATGGAGGAGAATATGCTCCTACTATAGACTTTTCAAATCATAGAAAGGTCGATGCTTATTGTCAAGAAACTAATACAATCTATCAATTTCATGGATGTTTTTATCATGGGTGTAGTAAATGTTTGAATGGTGATTTGTATAATAAAGCTGGCAAACAAACTATGTAACAATTTAATGAAAATACTAAAATTGGACAGAAAGATTAAAATCTAGAGGTTATAATGTAGTAGAATTTTAGAGTCATGAATTTGAAGCTAATCAAGAATTAAAAAAATATAAACCAAAAATCGAAATAAATACACAATTAGATCCCAGAGATGCATTTTATGATTTAAGAACTGAAACATGTACACTTTATAAGATATTTGGCGATCGATCTGCAAACCATAAAAATCTAAGATATTTTGATATTTGTTCATTATATCCAGCAGTTATGCTTTTTGATGATTATCCGGTTGGGCATCCGATAAAAATTCATAATTCAAAAGAAATTAAAGATAATTGGTATGGTTTTATAAAATGTAAAATTCTACCACCAAAAGATCTTCCTATCACCCTGTTTTACCAGCAAAAATTCGTTCTAATATTTCTGATAAATTAATATTTTTTTATGCTATAAATGTGCTAAATTAAATAATCAAAAAAGTTGTCACCATTTGGATCTTGAACGAAGTTTTACAGGAACTTGGATTACCTCAGAATTAAAAAAAGCTATTGAGATGGGTTATAAAACCAAAAATATATATGAAGTTCAGCATTTAAGAGAAAAATCAAACAACATGTTCGCTAGTTATATTAGGGCTTTCTTAAAAATAAAAGCAGAAGCTAGCAAGATTCCTGAAGATATGGATGAAGAAATATATAGAAAAGAATATGCTAAATTAGGTATAAATCGTGGAATTATTTGCAAAAACCCATGCTTAAAACAAATAGCAAAGATGTTTTTAAATAGCTTATGGGAAAAATTTGGACAACGAAAAATTTTTACGCAAGTTAAATTAGTAACTGATCCTTATGAACTGTATAAAAGTATTAAAAATGATAAATTAAATATTAAAAATTTCAAGTTTATTTTCGACAAATCTATACGTATTGAATATTATTTGAAAAATGATTTTGTAGAGGATGATACATCAACTAATATATATATAGCAGCATTTACAACATCAAATGCTAGATTAAGTTTATATAATATGTTAGAGAAGCTAAAAAATAAAGTAGCTAACATGGATACATATTCTTTAGTATGGTTAGATGATGGCAAAGTAAATTTTGAAACAAGTAATACAGTTGGAGATTGGGAAGATAAATTTAAAGATTTCGAAAATTATAAAAAGATGAACACGGAATTGTAGAATGGGTATCAGCAGGTCCAAAAACTTACGGTTTTAACACTAATTTTGAAAATAATGATGGTGTAACACATGGTTGCTTAAAGATTAAAGATTTGTAAATAATTAACAAAATTGTAAAGCTGTTAATTTGGAAAGTTTAAAACGATTAGTTAAAGGCGACTTAGATAGTCTAGAAACTACTGATATGGTGTTTAAAAGAGATAAATGTGGAATAATTACTACCGAAAATATAACAAAAACATTTGCATTCGCTTGTAATTTTAACAAGCGTAGAATTATAAAGATTTCTGAAACATTTATTACATCTGTACCATTCGGATACCATAAGAAAAATTAAGATTCTTCCGTATTATTTTACACTTTGCACAACAAAGGTCTGACTTATCATTGTTTTTATCGACTTGCTCAGCCATTTATTAAAATAAAAAAAATAAAACACTTTACATATAACTAATTTGGTTCTTAAGATCTAATAATGCAATAAAATAATCATTGTTTAAGATAATGTGTTCCATAATTTTTAAACATAACGCACCGCAAGCGTTTGTACCAATATTTTGTAGTCTATATGTAGAGTAAACTATTTCATTTTTCAAATAATTTAACAATTTAACAGGTGGACCAGCTCCAAATGAATTGAAATAGAAATATTGTTCATCTTTTTTAAAATATAATGTCCAATGGGTACCAGCATTTTTAATAGAATTAAGATTTAATATTCCAATTTTATATTTATTAGGCTTATTTGGTAAAGTATCTCTCATAAATACACCACGAAATATCGATTAATTGGAACTTTCCTTTGAATATCTATCCATTTCGATGTTTGATTGTTCTTTTTGATATGGTTTTAGAAAAGACCTTTTCCTTAATGAGGTTTTAAAAAAAGACCGGAACCTTTTGTGTTTACACCCTCACCAATTATTTTACCCAATAATTTTTTTCAACATGCATGGCGGCACCACTTAAAGCACCTAAGGCTTCTATTTTTCCAATTAAAGGAAGTAAAGCTAAAAGAGGTAAAGCAACATCTGTTTTTATGTTTCTTGATAAATCCGTTATAAAATTTTTACATTTTTTGGTGGATAGTTTTAATTTGTAATTACCATTGTTAATTTGTTTAATTCGAGTTTTAGTTAAGCTAATTGGATATCCCACTTCAGCATTAATTTGACATGAATTTAATTGAAATGTTACACCTTTATTGTTAATAAAAGCATTTCCAATATGTTCATATTGTTTTTGCGTAAAAGCTATACTAGTCTTCATTAATATAATTTTTTTTTTGGATTGAGAATTTTAATTTATTAAGGATTAATAAGTGTTTATATATTATACATTCATTTTTCTATCACCAAGAGTTGTAATAGACATTACTCTTTCTCTCAATATAACTAAGTATGCAGTAGTGTTTTGTGGTACATTCTTACTAAATTTAAAATGAGTTTTAATTTTAATTATATTTCCATTTATACGATCTTTTTGAAACGAAGTATCAAAGCAATAAATAGGATACGCCGTTTGATAACCTGCAGGAGAAAATTCCGGTTCATATCTAGTAAACATTTCTCTAAACTTTATGTATCTATCGAAATTTTCCATGTATGTTAAACCATCTGTACCACCATTTAAATTTACTCCAAGATATTTAATGTTTTTAAAAGATGTTGAAGCATCTAATACATTTAAGTGATCAAACACAGCAATATTAGCTTTTCGTTTATCTAAAGGATCAGTTTGAAAACAAACAGCAAATCCTAAAATCTTTTCAGGACTTGAAATAGTTGTTAAATTACGATCTAAAATTTGTGCTTGTACAACAGGAAATTCTTTAATAGGTTAATTTGTAAATTTATAAGGTATTAATGGTTTGTTCACAAGATAACCTGCAATTTCAGAAGCCATTCCAGTGTTTAGTTCTATATAAGGTATTCACCATTTTAATGATGTTATATTAATAAAACCATCGTCAACAGTGTCTGCAGATGCTGTTAGAGCATCAGATTTAAAAATTGAGTTTGCATTTATTACTCTTTCAAGTAAAACAGATACTCTAATAGCAGTTAAAATTTTTCCTTCAAATCCAAAAATATGAGAAAATTGAATAATGAATCTAGCTTTTCCTTTATTTGCACTTGTATTACTTTTGAATAAAAGTTCATGTCTATTATTAAATCCTGGGTTTTTATTCAAGGTAGCAGAATACTCATCATCATCTAATGACCAACATTGTGCATGACCTCAACTAGAACTGTAACCATCGCTAAAACTTAATTATCCTTGAATAAGTGTAACATGACCAACATTACTGTCTTCTTTAAAAGTTGTATCATCAAATTTTAATGTAACTTTATCAAATAAAAATAGTGTTTCGTTATTACAGATTTTAATAAATTCTGTACCAGCACATCTTGTTCCATCAGATTTTTTAGCAAGATCTATATCAATAATAAAGAAACTTTCTTCGAGTAGAAAATAATTATCGATGTTATCCACTCTAATTGATATGGGAACAGCTTTATTCAGGTGGGATGATTTTTGAGTCATGTAATCTTCATATCTAATAAATTTTATTGAATTATTACTAGAAATGGGACTTGAAAGATGTAAATATTTCTTAATAACTTCTTTAGTTTCCATTTATTAATACAAAAATTATTGAAAAGTTTTAGTTTCTAGTTAGAGAAATTATTATTTAATTGTTTTATTTTTTTTCCAGTTGTTTATATTATCTGTTGATTCTATATTTTTTTTGTATTATCTTCTTTAATCTTTTGTTTTTTAGTATTATCTAATTCTAACTCAACTTCTTTTTTGGGTTTCTGAAGAGGAGTATAAGAAACATATTCAGTATTTGCTTTCATTTATAATTCTTTTAAAGATAAAACAATTGTCAGTGTTTCTCCTCTGAAATTAATTGGATGTTGATTTTCATCAGTTAGCCAAGCACTTAATTTACTTATTATCTCTGTTAAATATTGAAAAGTAGATTGGATGATTACTTTCCACAAGTATTTTAATAACCCTGGTGGTACTTTGGTTGAGAATGTATAAATACAATCAGAACCATGACCATTTATAGTAGATCCATTAACAAGATCACAGTGAACTAAGATTGTATTAACAGGTATAATATCAACAACATCATCAGAAATATGTCGACCAGATGTTAAGATTTGAGATTTAAAACCAAGTAAACGGCCAATAGAATTATGGAGTGTAAAATCAATAGAAAAATTATCTGGAATATCTATAACACATTTCAGTATAGAAGCGTCTGCTTTGATTTTAATAGTTTGTATTTCATGTTTACTTATAGTGTTTCCTCGTTCATTAAAATTCATTAATTCTTTAATTACATCACCAATATGATCAACTTCATAACTACCAGTTTCTAATTTTATATCTATAGGTGAACCATTGTTTTTACTATATCTAAAGTTGTTGTGTTTATCTACATTTGGTATAGAATAATAAGTTGATAACTTTTTAAGTGCTAGTTGAGCACCATTTTGAAATCTAAGTGGTTCTGTAAAATAACTAGTAATTTTATTATCTGTCGTGTTAATAATTATTTCAGTTTCGGTTTTATTTTTAATACTTTTTAATTCCTGTAGAATGTTTTCAAGATAAGATTTTATTTCTTTACTATCCATTGTATTTATTATATTATTATTTGTAGTAGTTTTTGGTCAAAGCAGACCCTAATAAATAAATTTTTGTATATGCTTTAGTTGAAAAATGTGATTTAAATTTATCTAGAATTTCAATTGCTAGTTCAATATGTTTTATCCATATTTGTATGACCAAGATTCAAGTTAGCTAATGTAGTTTCTAATTTTGAAACTAAAACTTCTGGATCGTAGCTATGAAATCAGTTTTTTAGAAAAACACGTATCCTTTAACATTATGTTTTTTTGATACTTTTTTTTAAAAAAAGTATTATAGCAACAATCATGAAACTTAAATGAATGCGTTGGGAAAATAGTTGTCTCGCATAGTGAATTTTTTCAGCTTGATTATATAAGCCCTTCTGTATGCCCCCTTTGTGACAAACCCTAGAAACTTGAAATTTGACCATTTTTGAAAATTCAAACTTTAATTTCAACTAAACTATCAAAATCTATAACACCTAATCATTTTTGTTTTGTAGAGCTACAAGAGTGCTATTATAGGCAATTTTCACTTTTACAAAAATTCAATAAATAGGGAAACTAAAAATCAAAATGTTTACATCCAGTTTTTTTTGAAAATTTTTAATATTTTATAGCTTGTATAAATATTATTCGATTTTGATGTAATTTTTTTTCATTCTGTAGTTCTAACTTTATTCAATTTTAATAAAATACAAAAAAATCAAAATAAAAAAAAATGTTTTTAAAATTTTGAAAAAAATTTGAAATTTTGAATTTTTTTTAAAATTTTAATTTTTGAATTACAAATAACATATGCATTTTTTAAACCTTGATGATGTGTATTCCAATTTGAAAACGGTTTGTCAAAATTCTAATCTAGTAAGAAGTAATTGAATTTTTCTCGTGTAAAGAAAATTCAAATATCCAAACTTAATTACTATGCAAAATGAAGCAATTCATATATTTTTAAAGTTGCAATACAAATACAATTTTTACTCGATTTTTAAGCAACTTTTGATGACTTGTGCACAAAACTATGCAGAATTTTAATAATTTAAAAAAAATATTAATAATTAAAAAAACGTTTTAAAATTTTAATTTTTTTCATAATTTTGATTTTTTTTTCAAAATTTTCAGATTTTGTATACAGATGTGGTATCTATATGATGCGTCTTGATGCAAGGATTTGGAATCTGAAATCAGTATTTCAAAATATTTTGATAAGAAATTAACAAAGGTTACTCCCGGTATGCTTTTTGAAATTTTGAATGATTAGAGCATGTTTGTTTATTATCCGATTTTTATGGGGTTTGTTGTATCTTGTACAGGTAACTATGATGATTTTTACTAGAATTTGAAAAAATTAACATTTCAAAAACACATTTTGATTTTTCAATTTTTTTTTTCAAAATTTGGATTTTTAATTTTAAAAAGGTATGTAATCGATAAAGCTCAATTTGAGGATTCGAAAATTGAAAACATTTTTTCATAATTCAAATGTTTTTGGGAGAAAATAAATAAAAACAAAAATAGAGGGAAATGACAAACAGGGCAAATTTTATGGTTTAAACTTCAAATAATTATGCGTCATTTCCATTACTAAGCTATAAGCAGGTTAAAGCACTTTGTAATATACAATTCGTTTCTTTAGTCGATTGTCTGATTCGTTCGTTTGTGTTGTTTAGTGATTTTACTGTCGTATTTTTAATTCCAATTGTTGACTTCAACTTTCCATTAAAGTACCTACTCAAGTATACTTTTTGGAGCAGTTTTGTGAGCATTTTTTGGTAAGTTTTGGTGTTTTATAATTGGTTTTAACTTGTTTTTCTACGTTTCCATTTATGCATTTGTACGTTTTTTATGTACATTTGTATATTTTTATGATGTTTATTTGTACATTTTTAAATTTTTACATTTTTGCAGTAAAAGAAAAATAGCAAACCAGCAAGTTGTGATGAAAACGTGTGATCTTGATCCCATTTTGGTCTCGTTGATAAAGGAAAATAAGTTGAATCTCAAAAACATCTTTAACAATATTATGAGAAGACAAAATTTGTTGATCGAGGTCTCGGTAGAAAGAAGAAAAGTGGTTCGGCAAATAACCATTACCATATTTCCTTTTTAAGCTCGTGCATCTGCACAAAAAATGCAAAAATCATTGAAATTGCAAGAAGATGACCAAGTTTTTACGAAGCAACGCCAACAATGAACGACATCAAGCTATTGGATAAATTGTTGAAACAGGAGAATTTCAAAATATTTTCTTCATACCGTTGTACTAGGAGGAGGAAACTAAGATAGTTTCTACATACATACTGTGTTATTCACCAAAAAATTTACCACTGAAGGACAACCTGTATGAGTTAAATCGGAAGTGTTTTGAAATAAATATACACGTCGCAAATCATGGCCTTATTTACTCCAAATATGACAAACTTTAGTAAGTTATTATTAATAAACATTATACTTATTCATTACCATTATTTATGTATGTTTAATACAATTTAAAATTTAAAAACGTTGTTTTAATAATTTGTTTGCAGAATTTATTAATTCTGAAACTTTTACTGACACGCCTGAAATGGTACGAATAAGAAGTAAACAACCCATGGAACCACATACTAGCAATGTAAAGAACGTGTTTACATCTAAGTAGAGTAAGAATTATATTTCTCAAGAAAACTCGATTATAAAATTATAATACTTATTAATAAAATTAACTTTATTTTTAAACATTAATTTAGATTATTTCACTCAGATTTCAATGATGAAACATCTACAATGAAGAGGGCGCGTGACAAGAAGAATACAGAAAACTTTGGGAATTTGGAAAAGGATAAAGATTTGGAAGAAGAAGTTGTTATGGATACTTCTAAAAAACGACGGATATGAAACAATGCGTGGAGCAACAATTCAAGATAAGAGATTACAAAATAGAAACTACAAAAACAAAATTTATTCTTAAAACATGATATTTTAAGAATGGCTGGTCATTCAACCGAAATTAAGTGGTTAAAAATTGAAAAGTTGATTGCTGATCAAAATCCCAAATAAAATATAAGCTGCACTAAAATACACTCAAAACGTATCTGCGACTCGGAGCACAGTTAGACAAGGTTCATCGTGTTATGAGTTTTAAGCAAACGTCTTGGTTGGCTGAATTTATAAAATGGTGTACCAAAAATCGTAAACTAGCAAGAAATGACTTTGAAAAAGATTTTTACAAACTAATTGTAAATTCCTTGTTAGGCAGATCCATTATGCTAAAGCGTGATCGCCAAAATATTAGATTTGTTACAAACGAGAAACAGCTTCAAAGATTAGCTAAAAAAGCAACTTTTGCCAATTTCATCCCCTTGAAAGATAAAATAGGACTTGTAGTCATGAAAAAACTAGCTTGTTTTCTTTCATCTCCAATTTATACCGGAGTCACGTGCTTAGAAAATGCGCGTGATTGGACGATAAAATTTTGGTATGACTACTTAAAAAAGAAATACGGTGACTGAGTCCAGTTAAACATGACTGAAACCGGTTCTTTCTTGTTTTATATCCAAGCTTTAGAGGGGGAAAATCCCTATGAGGACATGCTACTGCATAAAGACCTGTTTTACTTGAGTGACTTTTTTTACAATGACAATTTTACAATGACAAAAACAAAAAAGCACTTGGAAAATTCAAAGTTGTCAATGCTAAAGATGGAGCTATTGCAAAGTCCTGTTTTCACAAGTCCAAAATGTATGCATTTATTACTACTAAACATGCAACTTAAGGACATTTGAACTTAAGGCAAAGGGAATACCAACTAGGTATGTGAAAAGAAATTACAGCTACGATACCTATGTTGATATACTCAAAAGTGGAACAGAAACGACATGCCAGAACACGTCCATACGAACTGTTCGGCATCATTTATATACAGCAACTACAACAAAGAGGGGGTAAAACAACTTTTGTGGAAAGAGATACCATATTAATGAGTACACCTCACTTGCTTATGGTAACAAAAGAATAAAACTAATTTAAATACTTAAATATACCATGTAGATTGATATTTTTTTCTAGTATGTATTTGGTTGCCAAAATGTGTACACCTGCTGAGTACGACCTAACCCTGAAAGCCCCCTTTTCCATGTTAATTGCTGGGTCTACGCAGGCAGGCAAGTCTTGCCTGACAAAACAAATAATTCTAAGAAGGGATGACATTATTCAGCCAACTGTTAAAAAGGTTGTATATTGTTATGGGGAGGAGCTACCTGACATATTCCAAGAACTTGAACAAAACGTTTCCAACATTGAGTTTTACAAAGGTCCACCTCGAGAGTATAGAGATGAGGCCAAAACTCCCCATTTATACGTCTTGGTTAAAGCAAGTAAAAATAAGGATGTAATCTTAGCCTTTATTCGTGGCTCCCATCATAAGAATTGTAGTATTATTATGCTTGTACAAAATCCATTTCATGATGGTCTATGCACCATGTCTAGAAATTGTAAAAACAAGATATTTTTTAAAAATCCTACCGATACAGCATCAATAAAAATACAAGGGCGAAATATGAATGGAGGATACAAAAACCAGTATTTAGAGGATAGTTTTAACGATGCTATAAAAGTTCCTAGAGGATACTTATTTATAGACTTAAGCTAAGAGCAAAATGACAATCTTCGACTAAGAAATAGTGTATTT
>JAAXYX010005506.1:0-10818 GCA_036851915.1 Ptenothrix huangshanensis | reverse complement strand
CTCGAAGTTCAAGATGCACTTTTAATGCGTTTGTGATGCACTTTAGATGCACCCAACTTTGTATAAGATTATACCAAATCCTAGTAGGTTTTTGACGTTTTAGGTGCATTTTTTTCTTTGAAGACTCTTTGATTTTTACAGTGTAGTCACGACTTCAAAAGAACTTTTTAGCGTTTAGTTTTTTTACAGAAAATCTTGCTGTAAGGGTAATATAAAGCTGCTTTAATAATGGAAATTTCTATAATTATACATTTTAATAATAAGTCGCTATGAGTGTGTGTAGTAGTGTTTAGTGATGCAAAATGAGATTGTTAATAAGATACGAGCGTAACATAATTACTTTTTTGAGGTATTCTATGCGTACAAAAGTTTAGCATACGTAAGCTACATCCACATGTGCTGCATCAGTTGCAGCATACAGCTTAATAATGCATTTAAACTCTGCACACATGTTTATGACTTACAAATGAAAAGAAATATACAAGTCAAGGTGGTTTATCACATTCAAATTTAATAAGGATATAATAGATAGAATTACCAATGTTTACGTTTGTGTGAGTGTGAGTGACGGTGACAACAATGAGAAAAAACCATACAATGATCCCACTGATAGTAGTATTAGTAGCAGAGTATAACTAAAGTGAAGTACTGCCAGACCATGTCTTATTATTATTAATCTTAATATATGACTACATTGCTGTTGTGTACAGATCTTCACTCTATTACTATTTAAAAGTCACTACCTATTAAAGGTGCTTTTACTTTCTATTTGCAGTACATTATTGTCCTTTTGATATTTTTCGTCGTTCTCCTCATCGGTGGTGTCCTTGGCTATGTTTTCAAGGGAAAAGTTTCCGAGCCCATGAAAGAAGAGATGCTGAGATCTATACATGAATACCACCGAAATCCTGTTATAACAAGTGCTTGGGACAATGTCCAGTCAGTGGTAAGAGAACATTTAAACATTTTCAAATACAAAATCATTAAGTTGGAGTTGATTGTATGGGCTTACATATAATTATGCGATCCCTTTAAAGCAAAGTGGATTTGGATTGATTGCTATTGTCAGGTGTAAAATACATGTTAAATTGGAAATTGCATGTTTTTTTCAGTTTAAGTGCTGTGGTGTTGACAGTTATAAAGACTGGGACAAGGAATTTCCTAATGCTGAAAAGGTGCCCGTCAGTTGCTGCAGGTCAAAGGATGTGAGTGATTTTCATTATGTAATAACAGAAATTATTGCCACTTACTACTTAACTGAAACTGTTTGATTAGTACACACAATTATGTTTTAATAACAAATAACGGGCTTCTGTGTAACCAAACAGGATGTGAAATGTGAGCTGAATCCAAGTAGCCCCAACACAGTCTGGGATGTGGGCTGTTTGACTCGATTTAAAGAAGGGGCAAGCATTGTTGGAGGTGTCGGAATTGCTGTGGCTTGCATTTTGGTAAAGTTGACAGTGTATTGTTGCTTTTGTAATACTTTCCAATCAAAATAATGATGGAGTAGAAAGTAGAATGATGCTAATATAATTTTTGTTATATTTTTCTACACAGATTTTGGGACTAATATTTTCCTACGGCGTGTTTAGAAGTATCACATAATTTGTCAAGGCGGCATTTTTGGATTTGTATTGATTATAATTTGCTGGGGATGTGAAAGAAAAATATTTTAATTTTTTTATAATTTTAGCAAAGATTTTCATTAATGTTGTCTTCCTTTCAACATTCTAATAACTCTCAAGACATTCCCGTTTTCAACAAGGTGGTATTATAATGAAGCTATTATTGAAGACCGCGATGAAAAATTTCAAATAGTGACAAAAAAAGAATCTGCAGAACCCAAAATACAGTAGGGGGAAACCCGCTCATCCTCACTTGCTCTCACCGCACATTTTCGCTGATTTTCGCACAATATATTGTCATGGATACAATGGGCACACACTGAAAATTGTTAGCGAAATTTAGCGAAAAGTCAGCGAAAATCATCAGTGAGAGTGATCGGGTTTACGGCTAGTATGTTGAGTCTCGCCTACGCATCAATGTATGCATGTAGGTACGTCGCAAAATATTGTTTGTCAACAAGTACAATGTTGTGCTTACTTTCATAAGGAGCCTGATTTCGGAAACAATTATTTGCTTTATACTATGTACATTGTATATACAACACATGTTGCATTAGTGTTCTGGACTCTTCAAGATTTGTACTTGCTTTGCATTGTGGTGTCTGCATGTATTTAATAATTAGTAGGGCTAAGCAATAATACTACAGGATTTTATGATCTTGATAAAATGTTTATTGATGACCAGTAAGTGATGATTGAGATGGCTGTGAATGGAAAAATTTCCTAGACGACTGTAATCTATACATCCCTAACTGCGTAATTTTTCTGTTAGTTCTCGTTTAGATGTGGTATAATTATATACTTGTGGTGTTTGTATTTCTAAATACTTAAATTCGTCTTGTACTAATGAAGTTGAGTGCAGAGAATGAAAGATGAATGTTGTGCAAAACTTCATTTCCGTATGTATAATAGTAAGTAAACGAAGAAGGTAGAGTAAGGATAAACAATATCAAATAATATGTATACACATACTATACATAAATTACCTAGGTACAATGTTGATATGGACTGGATGTTTACATACCATTAATATTAATCGAACAATTCTACGTAGAATATTGCAGCACAAGTAAATATAATTTTCCTATAAAAATTATTGTTATCGTTTTATTGTTTTCGTCACTTGAAAGAGTCTGTAGCGTGTATAAAATAATTCTGTAGTTCTGACGTAGGTGTAATTGTAATTATCAGTGTACTTAATTTATTTATTCTTAAAGTACAACATTGCAAGAACAAATCAAACAAGGCATTCGAATCTTGCACTTACATTTTTGTGTCTTAGGTATGTATAGATTTAAGTACGTAACTTCAAATAATTAAAACATATTATGTATTGTCTTAATTTATGTAGCGTAATAATCAATATTTTCAACATTATTGTAACCAGAAATTAGTTAAAACAAGGTTATGCAACGTATACTGAGTCTCTTTAGGCTATCCTCGTTGGGGGACAGCGTCAAGTTTATTTTGTTTAATAAAGTTGTCTTTCTCTGTATGTAATTATTGGGTGAAACGAGCTTTCAAAGCATTGATAGCATTGTTATTAGTTTAGTATCCAAAGAAGTTGAAAGCCATTCGAAGTTAGAGAGTATCCATATTCCAGCTTGTATATTTCTTAACTTAAGGGCCTACATGTTTACTCCCTTAAAATAAATGTCAGAAATGTATGCAACAAAAACCGTCAGGATGACTCTATTCGGAACTTTTACTGAAATATTTTCTTATCATACAACTTGCTGGAAATAGGGCAGTATAATCAGAATAATCAAATTGGGAAACTTAGAAAAACTATTTTACTTTGAAATGAACTTGATTACGTTTGTCACTAAAGTTCATAGGGCAACTACTAAAGTTAACTCCCAGTCTATCGTTTTGATTCCACTGTACGAAGGTTGATGAATTTTTTTCATAAAGCCCAATTTTTTCCGTAATAAATAAATAATAAAAGCTTGTGCATTTCACGTTAATTTTTTGCGGAAAGTTCTACTTTTTTGAAAATTAATACAGAATTTGATAACAATTTATGATTATATAAAAACAATAGTTGTTTAATAATAAGACAAGGGTATCAGTCTTCTTTGTGTACTTGTACAACCGCTTAGCTAAGTTAATTGATTTAATTTTATCCACAGAGACCTTAACTTGTCTTCACCACTTTACTGTCTTGTAGTAAATATTACACATTATTATATCGGTTAACAAAAAATGAAACTAATAATATTGCAATCAACGCTTTTGGAAACATTCACACTAAAACTGCACAAAATCTCATCACCATTAACGTATTTAACTAGGGCTTCTTCATGGTGGACAACATCATAATTTATTCTCTAGGAATTAAAAACTCCTGAACTGATGGCTGATTAAGGGTCCTGAGCCTAGATTGTTCAAATAAGGTCTTCTAATTCGTGGAGGTACTCAAGTCAAAAATCCATGACGTTATAAAGTCTAAAAATTGAACGTGAATGCGACTTCAGGGGAGGTTGAAGCAAGACGGTATAACGAATATGTCGTTATAAAAGGTGATGTTATACGAGACTATTTAATATGGGAGAGCATAGGTTTTTCCACGGGTAGGTTATTTGTCGTCGTTAAAGCGAGATTGGCGTTATAACGAGTGTCGGTATAACGAGATTTTACTGCAATTGTTTGTTGTTGTTCAATCCTTCAATCTGATTCAACAACGGAATTTTAATTATTGTATTTGTTTCTTATGCGTCGATACCGTAAAATTCGTCCCCAAGTTGTTAAAACAAGGAATACAAACTAACCTTGTGTTGTAACACTTGTACTTGTTTGATATTAAAAATAAGTGAATAACAAATATGTCAGCCCAATTCGTTTCTTAAAAATAGAACAAAAATGCCTATTTAATTAGTTGATTAAAATAATAATTAATTTCTAGCATATATTAGTACTCATGTGTCTAAGGTTTATGGGTGTTGGTAGGTGGGATTCCTGTAGTTCTTCTTCGACATCATTTTCGTTAATGAGATTGGTGCTTGTATGCTCGATAAGTTATAAACTTTTTTGTCTATGGTATGTTATGGTAACAATATTTTAACGTCAAACATACGGCACGGCTTTGTATTATTTTATACTTAAAATCTAGCAAATGTCGTCTTGTCTAGCAATGCTTCTATCACTCAAAACGTATTCGTCTTCAATAACCGTTATCAATTTTAAAACACTATAACTACTAATCGTAAAACAATGTTGAGCATACAATTAAACCTAAGGGAATTTATAATCCCTAACGAATTCGTTCGGGGACGAATGAAGTCGGGGTCGAATAAAGTCGGGGACGATTGAAGTTAGGGGCAAATAATTTCGGGGACGATTGATGTCAGAAGCGAATGAAAGCTGGGGACGAATTCGTCGGGGACGAGTTGGTCGGGGACGAATGGTGACGGGACGAATGTTTTGGGGACGAAGCATATTATTTTTCCAGACTCCTGGTATGCAATCGCTTTGGTAGGTACAAGGAAAAACGTAGGTAGGTCATTTGTTATTTGTAAAAAGTAAAAAAAACAAACTGATTGCCTAGGATACGCCGTATTATGTTTTTGTGGAGCTAGAATTCAATCCATTTTGGTAACTATGTACATCACAAAAAATATTATCAAACAAAAATCTTATGCTTTTATTTGCATTAAAAATAATGCTGCACTTAAAAACAAAAAATACAACAACTTAAGGACAAGTTTTCCATAGCAATGTGGCGAAAACCGCCGGCCGATTTTGCGTGCATTTTCGGCGTAGATGGAAAGATTTTTATAGATGGAAGGCAATAAACTGATATTGAGGAGATTGAGATTCAGACAGCGACAGACTGAATACTGAATTCAGTTAATTGCGGGATACCCTCTGCCTTACAAATCTTACGCTTTCAGTTCTTACAGTCACGTTGGCATGGACACTCGCTGCAATGCTCCACACGTCTCCATGTCAACTTGACTGTGAAAACTGAAAGCGTAAGATCTGTAATTGTCAGCCCTCCGAACGGGAGTCCAGAGTCCGGAAATGACAATTTTTTAGTTGGAATGAGATAGGACTGGGGGGCGGGGGTGAGCAGTTTGCTTGTACAAAAACAGGAATAAACGAAGACTTTCCAGCTTACTCAATGCAAATTCACATTGATCACTAGCGGTCAGACATCCGTACGTTCGATTAAAACTATTTTCTGCATCCTTTCCACTGACACTCCAACGGAGTTGACAATGCATGTCAAGGTTACTCATCCAAATCCTGTTTGTACATAGGTACTTGTGATGTTCGGACAAGGAAGCTTTTTTACTGTTTCTACGTGAGCAGGGCAATTCACTCTGCAGGTCCTCATACAGGAACAATCCAACTACTCCATCGTTCGATGAATTTTGTTTTGTCGTCATTTTTTGGAACATTTTTTTCCTAAATGGTTGTACCATCAAGTATGGTCTGGTCTGGCCTGGTCCTAAATCCTCGCCTAACACCGGACCAGTCCATGTCATCCACTACACCAAACTTCACTACTTCAACTCTGGTACATAATTTAGGGCTGTTCCACACATTACGACAACGCTTCAGAGCTTCAGTTTATGTAAAAGCTGCCATTTACTACGATAGTGGGCACCAAATTGTTGCTGTCGTAATAAGCGGCACGTCCCTATCAAAACTTGCATAATTGATATGGTTTTCGCTACTCTCAATGTCATATTTTGAACACTTTTCGACGAAAGTAATTTCTATATAATTATATGAGGGATAATAAGCTGCACGTCCCTATCAAAACTTGCATAATTGATATGGTTTTCGCTACTCTCAATGTCATATTTTGAACACTTTTCGACGAAAGTAATTTCTATATAATTATATGAGGGAACAACTTATAATAGCTATGAAACCTAGAAATAATCAATCGCCCGCGAAACACGGGTATAGCCACACAACAAGTAACTTGTGAGCTAGAAACAAAAAAAACAAGTGAGTTAAATTTTTGCATGTTAAGGAATCTTGAAACCACTTTATATTCTAAAATGTGATTACTGATTACCTACATACATAAAACCAAATTTATTAAAACCAGACTAGAAAACCTTACATAACATTACCCAAATAGGATGACGCGGCGAACTTTGTCTGGTTGCAAGTACTCATAATACACAAACTTTAAAGCAAAAAACTTTCAACTTTAAACATTTTCATAAAGATTGTAACACCCAACAAACCTAGGTGTAGGTATACCTGCACGCAATCGGAATAAGAAATGGGAAAGTCTAATAAAAGTTAACACGTTATGCCACAATAACATAATTACTACATACGTTTTAGTATAATTACCTATATTGCACTATAAAAACGTTTTTTAAATCGTAAGTAGACTCAAGTTAATTAAGTAAGTAATTAACCATCAAAATTCATTGACACGTAGGTACCGTACGATGTACGATACATGTGTGCTTGTATTTCAAATTTAAAATTGCTACCAATCCTGCACGTAGTACAGTAAGTGTGATGATGGATGGCGTGCAACTACCAGAAACCTAGTCGTTACTAAGTTAAGTCAAATCATGAGCCCGTTATAAGGACGGGTTTAGTAAAATGTAAAATGAATCTAAGTTATCAGTTTTCCAAGTTACCTAATTTATATTTCTTTAATAAATTAATTTGTTGCTTGCTTATTAGCTGTACAGGGTTATCCACTTAAATAGCCCTATTTAAATTGTTTAGTACGAGCGCAACTCTGCATCGATCTGAATACATCAGTTAGCGCAACTCAGCACCGATCAGTTATACATGTACTTATCCATAGAGAATTGTTCCAAGTTAGAAATAATTTTTGAGTAGTTGTCATTCACTTTTCTCCATGAATTTTTAATCCTAAATTTGTTTCAAGGCGTTGCCTTCAAATTCTAACGAAACAAAAAATTGTGTCCAGTGAATATGTTGTGTAAGGGTCGACGCTATTGTGAGGCAGAGGATAACATGTGTTTAGGGTTACTGAAAGTGTTGTAATCAAAAATTTTACGTGCATGAATCAAATTTTGATCTATATGAAGCTAATTTTGAATACAATACCTACACGAGTTCGTATCAAATGTCTGCAGCACTTACCTAATTTAAATAAATTAGAATAAATTATGAAATTGAATTAACCATCAATTTCATGCCTTCGCCTGTTTAAATTAACCCAGGAAATATCCGCCCACAAATACCCGATACTTAGGTATAACTTTTAATGTATAGGAAAATGGTACGCCATAGCTTGCAATACATGCGGAATTTAAACATGACAGCTAATAAAACATGTACGTGTTATCACTATTATTTAGCCTTTTAGCTGTTCAATCCTTCGAATTTTAACATTTTAAAGTAGTAAAAAAGTTGATTATATGGGTTTCATTTTGTAACATAATTTGGAAATAAGTTCTATGTACATACATGCATAAACTTTATGCAGCCTTTTTAATGATTGTAGGCTGTGTTGTGTTGAGATTTATGCGTGAATCACACAGTGTTTGTTTACTTTTCCTTTTTGAATATTGGATTAAGTCACTTCACTACACAATTGTATTACAGTACTTAGGTACTTAGGTATGTGGATCTTTACCAAGTTAACGGGCCAAGTATTGATTACATCTGGCTGTATGCATACTTAAACCCAATAAAATTATGAAACTCTACGCTGACGCTATTGAACTAAGGTAGTACAAATTACGGCGGTGCTTCTCCAACGGGAGGTTCCAAGTGTATTTCAGGAATGCTTTTTGATGCCGCTCTACTTTGCTTTCTGCTTACATTTCCTTCAGATTTTGATCTTTCTGCATTTTTGTGAGTGGAAGTAAAACTCTCCATTTGCTTCTGCGGACAGACAAAATGTACGGGGTTATATTAACTAGGCACATTGAATTTCGAGTACAATGAGTTACACAATATCAAAAAATTAAGAATCAATTACGTGTTGCGTTTAAAGTACTATCTACTTACTACTTCCACAATTGATGATATGCCGCATGATATAATTCAACATAATCACACTATGAATAAGTTCTTGATTATATAATAATCATAAAAAGTATAGTAAATTTAACTAACTCTGAGACGATAACTTTGATTCTTTAGAAATTCTAGTTCTTCTGAGTTCTTTTTTTGAAGCTTTTCCATTGTCTCCGCAAAATTACTGTTGTTTCTATCGTATTCTTCTTCTTGGCTTCGCATTTGCATTCGAATTTCTTCTACTTCCAATCTGAGTGCATCATAGTTTGTCTGTGCTGTAGATGTACTTTGTCGTAGGGATTTTCTTAAGCTAAAACTGTATGTACTTTCAAATAATTTGCTAAATTTATGGCTTGTGAGTCGGAATTCGTTACGGCAACGAAGTAACGCGAATCCTCTCTCTGGAACTGCTATTGCCGCTTGCCGAATTACTTCATCTATACATTTTATAAGAAACCATTTCATTGGCTGTATTTTTATTCTAGACGATGAAACAAATATAGTTTGGCTTAATTAGTCGTTTTTTGAAGTAATTAAACATGTAAACTAGATGTTAACAGACCAAAACAATCATCAAATATTGCCCGACGAATCGGACAAAGGCCATCTTTAAGTGCCAAACGATCTTCTAGCAGGTTTTCAAGGCGTTGCTCTAATTCTGAAATTTCTGATAATTGCGCTTGTTGTTGATGAAATCTGGAGTAAAAATGAGTTTTTACTTAAGCAAGGAGTTATTTGGTTACCAATTATTTTACGGATAAATGCTAATCAAATAACTTTTTAAAGAGAACCTTAAATAATTAGATATTATTTACTGGAGACATGTAGTGCTTTCCATTTTGAGTCCACTCTCTTGGAGCATGAATACTGTTAAGTAAATTTTCCAATTCATCTGCTCGGAGAACACGGTTTGCGCAAGTTTGAGGTCTATCGTTCATTTTAAATAGAAAAGAAACTGCATCGTCGTGAATTTTCCCCTATAATATAGTTTATTAATGATAAATACAGCAGGTACCGTGTGTTACCAGGAAACAAAATTGCAATTAATATAATGAGAAGTTTACCTTGTCGAAGTCCTCATTTTCTATTGTATCATCATCAGGTATTATGTGTTCGGATGATGCCTTTAGTACTAGGGATTGCTCCGAAACAACAGGAAGGCCATATTTAAGTAGTGTATCCTCTTCTGCGTTCTCTTCGTCATCGCCATCAGACGCCAAGTATCCATACTTGAAACCATCGGATGAAGCAATACTCTTAATATCTTCTGGAAAAGCATTTTTGTCATCATTAGAAGTAACAGATTCATTTTTTTGGCCTGGTGGCGCTGGTATATCGTGGTTGAACTTCACTCCTGGCCTGCATGATTGTCACATTATCTTTATTATTCTTTAATGCACTTAGGTCTATGTATTACCATAAAGCCAATTTGTAAATCCTATCCTTATGTACCTCTTTTTATTGATCTTGATCTTATATGGTAACTGGTAACCAATTGCTAACTTACTAATTACTAAACTCCACGAATAATTTAAATTTAGACAGTAAGAAAGAGCACTTCCGGCACTATTCTCAAGGGTAGTTGTAAGAAAGGATACCGATGGGATCAGACAATAACTGTGGGCAAGTTTAATATGTAGGAATGACTTGAAATGTATTGACTTGAGTCACTTGACCCATTCCAGCTCTAAAACATGCTAAGGTACTTGCGCATGTTATAAATACCTAATTTGAATTGTTTGTCCAGTCACTCTGTGCTAAATAGGCAAACAATCACTTCAAATTATAATTATGTCTTGATAAGTAGAAGTGCTAGAAATGAGTAACAGTTGAATTAGTGATAAAAAATGAGTTGGGGATGAGAAACAGATGCGTTTAAAATTATTTTAAGATGAGTTGGCAAAGCTCATCAAAAACAATTTTAAATAATTTTTACATTACACATCCAGTAAGTCATAAAAATGAATCCATCAATTTTAAACACATCCCTTTCCCATCTGTTTCTTATCTGTAACTCATCTTTCAGTTCTTTCACACATGTAATCAATGGAAAGTAATCCTGAATTAACTGGAGTAAGGACGAATGGAGTTTGGAGACTGTACTAATTACTTGTGGAATCGTAGTTTAATTTTAGCAAATATGATCAAACGATCAAACTTTCACAGTTAAACACAAAATACACATATAAGCTACCAAAAAATAACAAATCTTTAC
>JAAXYX010005505.1:0-10822 GCA_036851915.1 Ptenothrix huangshanensis | reverse complement strand
ATATCTACAGTTTCTAGAATGTTATGTATTAGGGTTCCAGATGCACAATGATATTTGGGAACGCAATGAATTGAAATACTTTTTCTCTCTAGAACCATTGATCATACTAGGGCCTGTGCATCTAAACTACACGTGACACTCAATAAATACTGTCAACTCCAGCTGAGCCCAGAGTCAAGAACCTAGAGAAAACAATTAATTTACTTGGACTCTGTAAATGTGAGTGATTACGAATTGAAATGATTGTGTCGTTTAAGTCTTGTTGAGCTTACCTTCAAGTAATGTAAAATGGTGTGCTGTACGAATACGAATTCAACGTAGTGTCAAGTCAAAGTCAGAATCAGAAAGACAGAGATCACCATCAACCAACATGAGGACGAGGACCAGGACCAAGACAAGATGTAAGAATTGCATGGATTGAATTAAGACCACACACACAGTAAAGGAAAATACTGGTGAACAAGTGAACAAGAACCATAATAAGAACAGAAGAATGAAAAAAGAAGCATCGCACAGAGTTCATTCTTTCTTGATAGTATCATCTTAAGTGGAGATTATTTCCACATGTATTGTCTCCAAGTGGCAAGGCAAGGAAGCAATTCTATTCCATATCCTCTTAACAGTCTTAGCTCAATTGTCTCCCAGTCAACTGAATGACTCTAATCCAGCATAAAGTACACCAAACAGAAATAACCATTATTTTATCAAATGTGTGAGGGTGTCTGTCTGTGCCTGTCTGTCTTTCATGTACTTACGTGACTTTTCTCCTTACGTTGCCTTGTTTTCCTCACTCCCTGTCCGATCTTGTCTGTCTGTGTCTGTATCATACCCATGCCCATACCATTGCACTCCATTAGTATGTGGGACTATAAAGTCGTGTCATTCCACAAGATACAATAGAACACAAGTAGGTATGCTGGATCTGAGCATGTTTAAAAAGGAACCAGGCAGTCTTTAGTGACACTGACATTTAAATAAAATTCCTTAATGTTAATCTTTTATCTTTTAACATAAGATACTTAAGATTAGTCGGAAAAGCGCAGTAGTCTTGTCTTGTCTGGGTAAAAATAATAGGAAATATCTTGGAATGATCGCATCGCTAACTTTATTAACCTTACCCGTCTATACCACTTGTGTCTTATAATGTAGGATCAGCATACAAAAGCGAAATGCTATTACGTTTATGTACCGTTTAAGACGACATTTCGAGGAGACAGATTTATCAATTTGACGTTGTATACGTGACAGTGTTGTAATTGTCCTTAGTATAATATGATCTATTAGTATTGTACCGTCATTTTGATAATGTTTTACAGTTAGCACGATTGGGTATAAATTATGTTGGGTTAAGTACGTATGTATGGGTAAGCATTTCTAGAGTTATTCCTTTACACACGTTAGATTTAATAATGATAGCATCCCTATAGTAATGATGCA
Organism: Ptenothrix huangshanensis; assembly: GCA_036851915.1. Taxonomy (NCBI): domain Eukaryota; kingdom Metazoa; phylum Arthropoda; class Collembola; order Symphypleona; family Dicyrtomidae; genus Ptenothrix; species Ptenothrix huangshanensis. The sequence continues at coordinate 9,385 of JAAXYX010005505.1, read as the reverse complement.
TGACGCAGTTAGTCAGATTGCACAGTACATCCTACTGTCATGTATTTACTGTGGATTTCCTTCAATTGAACTTCAAAGGTGAGCAAAAGATGCATTTTGAAATAAACGAAAAAGTCTACTCCCTCAGTACTAACTATAAATACAGAGGTATTTTACTTTTATCCTGCTTTCCTCTCCCGCTGTACCACAGGATGCAGATCGATAGGATGCAGAATAGTATTTCTCTGTGAGGGGTACGGAACAGACTGATGATTCAAGTGCTATAACAGTTGGATTGCCGGTTTGTTCTACACCACTGCAGAAAAAGCGTGGAAAAGCAGCATTTCTTAAGTATTGAGGTACCATTGCGTTCCAGTGCAAGTAGTAAGTGCCTTTCGTAATAAAAATAAGAGGACAAGGAACGACCACTGCCCGTCGGTTAATTAAGAAGCAAATGAAGGACTCCACTCCGTGATAATTACCTCACCTGGTAGAATCCGCTTATGTGGTCCGGTCCTTGGCGGCAATTGAGCATTGTATCGGCATTGTTGGTCCTTTTCAGACAATATGAAGCTCAACCATTTAAAATACTTCCAGATCCATTTACATGTAGTAGCGCTGTCTTACAACGAAGTCGCTGGCTCTAACTCTGTTTTGCCGATGCCGATGCTGTTATTATCGAACAGTCGAACAGCTAGAGCTACGTAGGGAGTTGGTGTTGGTAGGCATAGGTATATTTATTTATAACCATTGTAATAACACTATTAGGTACACAATTATAGATTATATAAACCTAGGTACTTGCATTTTTATCTACAGCACAGCCGTGCGCATTCCAATTATTATTTATTATGATGATCATTACATTAAACGTAGGGTAAAAACTTTATTTTTAATCATTGTAACTGTATGAGTCCACACAGTTGATTCATCTTCCCATTGTTTGGGATTTCATGGAATGGAAATTATGTATTAGCTGTGTTTCCCTTCTCCTTCCGTGGTCCATCCATTTCCCCTCTTCACTCAAATTTTCCTGTCTAGAAAATTACTGGTATGTACCTATGTTTAATGTAGTTTATGTATTAGCTGTGTTTCCCTTCTCCTTCCGTGGTCCATCCATTTCCCCTCTTCACTCAAATTTTCCTGTCTAGAAAATTACTGGTATGTACCTATGTATAATGTAGTGGTATATTCTACAGATACCTACATAAAATATGATAACAATACGACATACGACACAATACATATAACATTATTTTATATAGTAATTAAGAGTATTATCACTAAAGCTTGCCCCCGAAACAGAATTATTATTGTAATTAGTGCATTACACGCTCATTGTCTTTACCGTATACTGTGGCTCCAACCTGAGAAATGTGCCGAGAGATAACGAATATTTAATTCCTTTGAAATTGAGGATTGAAGCAGTGCATTACATTATTACATCGCATTGCGCTGTATTACATTTCATTACATAACATGCATAATTATCCTACTTCTATTGGTATGTAATCATCCAATCCGAATCCAATTCTATTATACATATATGTAAATGTGGATAGTTATGTCATAAGTATAAATATGTGTATTTATGTAGAAGAAGAAAATATTTTGAAATTATAATTATATGAATATCTGTCTGTGTCATTTGTTCAAGTGTGAAGTACTTTAAAGTAAAGCCGCCTCCATCAATTGTTTGAAAGTAGGTACATACCTACATAGACATATAATTATGTAATATTGTTGTGATCGTATGCCATCTTTTTAGCTTCGCGGTGTTTTAACACTCCATGGGATCATTTAATTACCCATAGGAAGCTGTGATAAAACAATAAAAATCTTACCACACTAACCCGTTGATTCCTTTGCTTCGTATCGTCTATTTATTTTTAATTCATGTGCTTTTTTAGCTACTTAGCTTCTTGATGTGATATTAAGTAGACTTTAACGATTCCCTCGATTTTCCGCAGACACTGGAAGGAAAACGGGAAGGGACATGAGTATGTAGTTTGTGCATATATGTTTTTTATGTTGAGAATATTATTTCGTTGATTAGAGAATAATAGGAAGTTACAGGTTGTAAATTGACGTTTTTGGTGAACTTGTGAGATAAAGTTCCTTATGTGCAGTATGTGTCGAAGACGGAACCGTAGACCGTAATGTTAACTATTGCGTACTCGTTACGTGTGATTTTTCATAAACTCATTTGAATTCGATTTAGAATTTTACGAGTTACTTACCCATAGATTGTAGAGTAGAGTATAAACTATAATTATATTGCGGGAACAAAACAAGCCATATTTATACTGCACTTATGTTGCAGGTTGCGATTGCAGGTCAGTAGTAATTTTAAGTAGCTTTTTAGTTTGTATTTCAAGTTCAATGTTTTGTTTCGTTAGCCCTCGATCTCGATCTCTTTGCTGTGCAGTGAGAATTAAGTAGTACTAGTATCCCGTATTCCGTGGGCATAGTATAATGTATCGTTGATTATGTGTAATTACATATTATGCCCTCCATCTCCCTAATCATGACATGACCGGTCCAGAGTCCAGATTGAATGCGGTAAACTCTATCATAATAATATATGCAGTCGGGTTCTTAATCGTAGGCTTTTCCTTTTCTGTTTTAACTGTTTTTGTTTCTCGGTAAATAAAGGTGAAGTGCAATATAATAAAAGGATGGGTAAAGTGATAAGCTCGTTAAGGAATGATTGTGGAGCGGAGGGGTTGGGGCTGGGGTGAACAACGATGGTGTTGCTGTTGGGATTGCTATACCATACTGCCATTAGTTCTCTTGAGATGATTCCAAATTATTACTTAAGACCATCATAAAGTTAAGGTAGTAGTTTCCTTGATAGCTTTCCTTGCAAAGAAAACGTTCAATTGGCTCCATTCTAGAACTCTAGAATTGCTACAGAGGATTTTCTTGATCTTGATCCTGATCGGGTGAGATGACGATGAGGATGACGATGAGGATGACGATGACGACCCCGGACTTATTTAATTGGATGGATGGCCGTGTTACACACAATGTAGTGCTGTAATGAAGCTACAATAACCACAAACCTAGACGCTACAAATAAACACATTGTCGTACAACTGAACGAATTATTTTCGTGCATCTCCAGCATTCTTCGTTACTCTTAATGTTTCTGTGACANGATGACGATGACGACCCCGGACTTATTTAATTGGATGGATGGCCGTGTTACACACAATGTAGTGCTGTAATGAAGCTACAATAACCACAAACCTAGACGCTACAAATAAACACATTGTCGTACAACTGAACGAATTATTTTCGTGCATCTCCAGCATTCTTCGTTACTCTTAATGTTTCTGTGACAAATACAAAATACTTTTGTAATTGTATTTTTTGTCTTTGTACTTTCTTTAGGAACTAATGATAAACCTACACACATACATACTTTCAACTAAAAAGTGAGACCAGACATGAAACCAAAGCAAATGACGATGGGGCCAAGGCTAGTGCGGTAATATACTACCTACGTATATTAGTAGGCACATTGGTATTTTCACGTAGGAATAGTACCTCTCTGTCCAGGTCGATGATACTGATGGAAAGTGCTACTACGATCACGACCACGACTACTATGACTGTTGAGTGTGTTTCACGATGACTTTGGGTATCCTTTATCGAACGATCTTTTAATTTCTTTTGTGTTCATGAGCCATGAGCCCGTGGAAAAGTAAAACAGAATGCAATAGGTACAGATCACAGTGGAAGTGAAACAGAAGGCAAGGTGTGACCTTTCGAACATGACAAGCAAAGGAGCTTCTTCAAGTTTCTGTTTCATTTAGTTTTATTTATTTTATATTCACTGTCTAGATCCTACTACGTGATAATTCGGAGTTCAGACTACTTTTGGCTTATTGGCTTTGGCTTTGGGTTTGGCTTTGACTTCAGCCTCTTCTTGTTTTGTTATTAGTATTACCCAATTCTCCACGGTTTGTTTTGGATTTGGGTAGTCTCCGATTCATTAGAAAGCAGGAGGCACTGTATGTAGTACCATCCTAGGCGATATATAGACATAGACATAGACATGCCATTAGTTAAGGTGCTATTCATTATTCATGATTCTCCCAGTCTCCCAGAATCGTTGAATTGTTGAGAATTTGGGAGAACAGCAGAGAGGCAGAAGGTAAAGTCATTAGGAAAGACACTTAGCTTTCAATGTATAAATACCAACCTAACCAAGGGACTAGGCTAGGGAGCTGTGTAGATAAAGGATTAAAGGTACTCTTCCCCTCGGACAATGCCATGTATGTATTTTTACAACAAGTGCAACTCTTATATATAATTGTAATTATCCATCTGTTTGAACAAGCAACATTACTTTTTATTAGCGCACTATTTTACTATTAGTATTTCCAACGATCGAAATTTGTAGGTACATGAAAAAAGCGAATTGAGCGGGAGTACATTTTAAGTCAGCGTTGAGTGAGTAGCTGACGTTTCGATTTCTGTTTCAAAGTGTTTGATGGATAAACTTGATTTGAAGATTTCCACAGTCAATCAAATGCTGGTCGTAAAATCCTAGACAGGTCATGGGCATGCTTTTACGTGTCAATGTCAATGTCAGAGTCAACTCCTCAAGATCTATACATACCTATGTATTGAATTCAATCATATGGATTATGATTACCCAAGTACTTTATAAGTGCTTTCAACTGGGCATAAGGTAGGTAATCGTGGTTTGATGATGTTTGTATCGATCACTGAATGACTCTGTTTGCATTATTTACATGGAAATAGTAATAATAATACCAAGGCAGGATGATCCGATGGACTAAAGTGGATACATGAAATCACCTAACTTTGATCTCTGGTTTGATGCTTGATGTTCGAGGTTTACGAAAGAATTGAGAGGAGATTGATTTGTGAACCGTGGGCATGGGCGTTTTTGATGGAATGAAGGAAGAAGACACGTTAAAACTCATGAATTTCGTCTTTCTTGACTTGTTGATAATAAAGGGAGGTGCCCGTCTATCATCACAGGAGCCAGGGCAAGAGACAAGATGCCAAGAATAAGCAGATTAGAACAGCGTGGCAGGGAACAATGCATTATGGTTATAGTCACAGTCATACAGATAGCCATGGCCAGGCAATTCTATTCAATTCAATTCAATTCAATTGTAGCCAACGAGAACGACCCAATCCAGTGAAATGTGAAATGTGAAATGTAAAATGCAATTGCAATGCGTCCTAGTCGAGTGCGTAGATTGTGAATTGTAGATAGGTACCACTTGTCTTTTAACTTGTGCACCTATTACTGATAACTGATGAATTCTTAAATCTTTTATCCGTAATCCTAAACTAATCATCTTTTACGTAATGTGACGGGTCGAGTTTGCATTAGATTATTATTGCTGGGATACTTCAACCTTGTACAGACAAAGTGCAATGCAATTGTACTGCTCTTCTTGTGAAAACATTTGATTACATGTTGTTGAAGTTGATGTCGAATTCGATGTTGATGCTGATGTGGATGTTACAAAAGTCAGCTTTTCACTTTATGATAACTCTAATGATCCGCTGCAGTCAGTTAATTTCTTAATGTACGCTTGCCTCTTGAGACTTGAGACGTTTGCTGTATCTTGTTTTTCTACTTCTTTGCTCGTGCAAAAAATCGTCTAGGTATGTAATTTAATTACAGAAGAAAATCGAACGGAATTTGTAGCATTATGTCACTGACATTACCATATTACCTTGATATTTACACGATTATATATTACTACGAATTGTAAATACTCATATTTTACGCCGATTTTATTTAATACGTTTTTTATTTAAATTTTGCATCAATAATTTATAGGTAGTAATGTAATATAATGATTATGATTAACTGTATTGAATATTTCGCGGCGATTTTTATTTTCTCTGAAATATAATTGTGGGAGAAAGCATGGAATGAAAACGTTATTCTGCCATTGTGGTCTCTGGTCTCATCAGTATTTTTGAGCACAGGTTTCCATCTATGCGGATCTTGAAGGAAATTCACATTGAAATGTATTTTATACCTAAGGACTAAATCCTGCTAAAGAACCTCCAATTACGAATGTACGAAAGTGGGGATGTGGGGAAGAAGGGGAACGTACTTAGGTACCTAATAATATATTATAAAAAAATAGCCAAAGGGCGATGTTATAGTTTCCTTCCTGTGCAATTAATAAGAGAAAGACGTACGATTAAGTAGTCCAGAGGTAGAGCTGAGAATCTTTTTAATCATTCGAATGTCAACACTCTAAGAGCCAAGTAGTTCATGTCTAACTTGGGGTCAAAGGTTAAGAGCTTTTTTCAAAACATGGTTAAGCCACCTCCAGCCAATGTTGTTTTGGCCGCGGCGCAAGCTACAGTGAAGGTAAATAATTACAGTGTTTAATCAATTAATTAGTACATCCTTAATTGGAAATCCTCATTTATTAAAACAAGGATTAAACTCGTGAAGTGAAAGCTGGAAGCTCTTAATGGTTAATAAAAAAATAAGATTCAGCTGTTTCCGATTGAAGCTATTTTTCTTCAAAGCTTGAACCATAAGTTTGTTTGGGGAAATTTCCTTTTTATTTTAAACCTTGATTCATTATATTATTTTATCTATGCTGCAGGTCGGTAAGCCTCATGTTCCGCTAATCAAGTTCCGAGGAGCTGGTGGAGGTATTGTTTTTTTTTAAATTAAATACCCTTGTATAGATAAATGATTTGGAATGTATTTTAGCATTACCGGTATATAGACAAATAAATTATGTATAAAATGTGCCAATTTACTTTCACCTCCATAGGACACTCGGCTCCGACACCGACACCTGCACAAGTTGGCTCTGCCTCGTTGCGACAACCCGTAGCCCCAACCAGTACGAAACCTAATGCTAGTGTTGCATTGCCTATAATCGAAGATTGGCAATTACCACAACGCTTACGTCGTCGTCCTTTATCTAAAGAAGAAATTGAATATATTAATGTAAGCCATCGTTTTTCTGATGCAATAGATTATATTTTATGTTTCGGTGTGTTTTTACATTTTTTACTTCAGTTTTGTATATTTTCTTGTTATAAAATTGTAACTAAATCAACGTTAGTACTTGATATTTTATTTGATTTTTTACAGAGAGGAGGACCCGAGTAATGGAAGTAAAGAAGTAAATATCGATGTCCAAAGTCAGTAGTATATTCGTAACATAATTTATTTGTGTATTAGCTCGTTTTAGGAGGAAACTGAAATATTGCTTTGCATTGCTGATCGTTTCAATTGAAAAAATGAAGGAAGATGCTGTAGTTTGTATTAGAAATTGTTAGTAACCTATCTACATCCAATTTAAAAAAAATATGAACACATCAATTCCGTTCTCTGTAATTACTTCTAGTCTGTAAGGTCAAATTTCGGAAAGATATGGTGATTACCTGTGCTTTAGTCTTTGGTTTTTTGAAAGCCAGATTAATTGACCCGCTGGAAAGAATATTTAGAAGGTAAACCCAAGCTGCGGTTGTCATTATTACTCTTACTCATGTCTATAGCGGTTCACGAACAATACGCAGCCAAATAAATATAATAATCTCATTATTATGTAATTTATCTTGTTCGTCATTGCATCACTTTATTATTGATTACGTATTTTATTTATGCACTAATTTTATTGCAAGTGTATTTGTTTAACGTAGGAAAATTTAGCGGCCTTCTCAAGTTAGCAACATAGCTGGCCAACAAACATTTTGCCATGTGTTGAACAATATTATTTTTATTTTATCTTTTAGTTGAAAATTTCAATACAAATAGTAACAAGGAGCATAGTAAGTAATTATATAAAAACGTTCGCATTATTGACTCTTGAGAATTCACTCCCAGGACACTAGACAAAAGCCCGGCCCATTGGCTGGCTCGACTTGGTACCCTCTTCTCAGGAGCCTGCATCTATGCTCTTCTAAGCGTGGGGCTGCTTTCCTGGAGTCATTAAGAGCAGCATTGGACCATAATCTCTCAGCAGGGACAGCTGCCCTTGGCCATAATCTTGGAATTAAATTTGTGGAATCAACGTATTCACCCCACATGGCTGGCCCTCCTCCCAACACAAGCCGTTTCTGGGCTTCCGTTCCAGGAAACAGTTGCGGATCACAGTGATAATACTTCTCCCAATCCACTCCGTAGGAAATGTAGTTGAGATACCAACACGATGAAAGGATTGCTCTGTATCCCAAACCTGTCACAGTCTTCAACTCTTCTTGCTGTGTTAACGGGATTCCCTTTCCAAACGTGAACAATAGTGTTTTTATTAACATTGTCTCCGTTGTCAATCACTTCTTGCCAAACAATGTAGGAATTATTTTTGGGGAAACTTTTCACTATGTTTATAAGTTGTTGCATGTAGAATCCCTCAACCTTTTCGAATTCAGTAAAGTTTTGCGACTGCATAAAGGCTAGGATGCGTGGATTTGTTTTCCTGTGGGCATTCCATAATTTTTTGAGTTAGGTATGTTATAATCTTGTACCTTTATTTTATTAAGAGCACACATGGCACTATTTGTCATTATTATAATTAACTTACCAGCAACTGAAATCAACTTCGTCGCCTGTCATTTAGGAATGGAAAACCACAAATGGATAATTAATAATAGGATTAATATCAAGATTTATTCAAATTCATTACACTTGGAATTATTTTTCTGCCAACTTACCACCCAGATGAATGTATTTATCCGGAAAAACGTTTGATACTTCCTGGAAAAATGTACGTATAAATTCGTAATTAGCTTCTCGTGTTGGATCAATTGGCCCTGCAACGCGAAATTTTCTATTGTAGTTCATACCTCTTGTATTTGATTTCGATCTATTTTAAATATGTAAGTTTTTTTCAAAAAGAGTACAAAACAAACCAAATGTTCCGTCTGGTTTTCCGTCCTTATAGCACTCTGTTAAAAGCCCAGGTTGAGCCAAACCCCAAGATTGTGTGTGACCTGGCGTGTCAAACTCAGGAACCACACGAATGCCTCTGACTCTGGCGTATTCAATAATTTCGGCAATATCTTTTTGAGTGTAGACGTGAGTGTATGGGTGATATGATCCCTTTTCACTATAATAAATAGCAATAATTAGTATTCAGTATAAGCTGTCATTGCTGTTATTGTTTTAATCAAAATTAAAGCCTGTATGGTTCTGCGTCAGCAATCAAGATATACCTGAGACTTGGAAACGCTTTACTTTGGTAAGGAAAGGATTGATCATCAACAATGTGCCAGTGGAACACATTGTACTTATTCATCGCCATGAGGTCCAGATTTTTCAAAATAATCTTTTTTGATAAATAGTGTCTCGACGTATCCAGCAATACTGAGCGGTAGGAGAAACGTGGATAATCAACTATCAATGTGCTGCGGAGTTGTAACTAAAAATATT
>JAAXYX010005504.1:0-10822 GCA_036851915.1 Ptenothrix huangshanensis | reverse complement strand
AATAGTCGCTTAGTTCACTGTCACCTGCTTCCAGGGAAAAACATAAGTAGTTACAATAACTGCCCCGTTGACTGTATTTGGTCAACCTGGAAGTTTCGAGTGTGAGAGCACAATAATTTTTGCTCACACGATGTTGTCGTGGCACGTTCCAATGGTTCCACCTCGTCTCCAACGTCCCCACTTGCACTGGTACCGTTAGAACTGGAATAGGTAGTGAGGTTGCCTGAAGCTATAAAATAGAAACAAAACCCTGGTGTTAGGTATCTTCTATAATTTCTTGATTGTATTTTTGTAGCAATAGAACACCTCCACTTACCATGGGCATTTACACCGTTAGCAGACTCAGACTCAACCACTGAGCAGACAGGTTCGCTGAGATTTTCCACCGGGCTAGATCCGTCGTTCATTTTCCAACCCCTACTGCTGTTCAAAAATAAACCACTAATTTAATGACTACACTATTTTCAGGGAGTATAGTTTTCTCTAGAACTAAGTGTGCTACGGGACTATACAAGCACATTAATAAACCATTTTCTAGCTATACTGTACCATCGGAAAATAGCTATAGACCTCCTTATAATTATGTAGATAGGTGACTACCTTCACCAATAACCCCAAAGACTGGAACTCGTCGCTGACGTGGCTTCGGATTGGAAGATCGAGATAATTTTAATAATCACGATTTAATCACACAATAATTTCATCAGCTTTAGCTTTAGCATATCAGCAGTGCTGTCGGGTGATTGTTGGGCACAAAAAGCATAATAGTAGCTCCACCAACTGCGCAACTTAAATCCATCTCCCAATACATAATTACTTAGAATCATTCATTCATTCTAACTTCCAATATACTGTACTTGCAGAATTGACTTACGATTAATTTCGGATTAGTATTTGCTATAACCCCAAAGACTGGAACTCGTCGCTGACGTGGCTTCGGATAAATCCATCTCCCAATACATAATTACTTAGAATCATTCATTCATTCCAACTTCCAATATACTGTACTTGCAGAATTGACTTACGATTAATTTCGGATTAGTATTTGCACTTTGAATAATAATTATATTACCATAAATCTTCGTGAAAAATAAGTCTCTTGCGGTTGAGTAAATGCAAGCAGGATCGGTGGTTACAAGAGTTTAAAGCAACTGATGATTGAAGGAAGGGTGTACGGAGTACTGATAGGGTAGTCATGTACAAAGTATCAGTGACAATTAAGTTGCCGCTTACCAGCTGTGAGTTTACAAAAAAATTTANCGGTGGTTACAAGAGTTTAAAGCAACTGATGATTGAAGGAAGGGTGTACGGAGTACTGATAGGGTAGTCATGTACAAAGTATCAGTGACAATTAAGTTGCCGCTTACCAGCTGTGAGTTTACAAAAAAATTTATTAGCGATGGCATAATTATACACACATTAGCGACCCAAGGACTGCGGGCGCTTTGTAGGAGGTACACATAGCTAGGTATATGGTGTAAGTAACTATACACATTTTACATACCTTCCAAGGTGCCTTTACGTTTTGCACGAAATTATTTCGTGTAAAAATGTTGGATGATTAACGTTCTCAATTTCACTTTAATACTTTATCTGATCTCTGTCTTAATCTTCAAAATTGTCCTAAAGTCCCAGTTGAGCAGCTAAATTCGCGGGTATTTTTGAGCGTAAGTTTATTTGAACTTATTTGTCCGGTGTTCTGGATCTGGATTCTGGATGTATGAACATGGTTTAAAAGTGCAATGATCAACTACGTATGAATTGCGAGCCTTTAATGCTGCAGGGAATCCACGTGTTATTGAATGATGTGAAAATCGTTGCGTTTTTTTGGCTCCGTAACATTGACACCAAAAAACAAATGAGATTTTCTCATTCAACTGTTTAAGAGCTTTATGCGTCATGTTTTAGAAGAATGTCAGATTTTAGTCTTGAGATACTAAATGAAATAATGGGAGTAATCTCTTCCAAGGAACTTGATAAAAAAACTATCTGTTCTTTATTTAAATGATCGATTGCCAGAATAATAACCAAACCAAAAATATCCATCAGAATGTCGCTTGTGCTAGTATTTTCGAAGTGGGAATGCAGATCAAGATAATTTGACTAACTCAGCAACAGAAATTCAAAAATAATTTCACTAATACAAATTCGTATTTGCACTGTACTCGATGTCCTGATATAACTACCGTAAAACTTCCAATAATTCCCCGGGGAATTATTTCGTAAGCAACTCTTCAGACCCGGGAATTATTAGAGGCCCGGGAGTTATTAGAGGCGGGGAATTATTAGCAACCTCGATATTTGATGCTGCCATTATTGTTCCATTAATTAAAATGCTGTAGACAGCACATAATGTGACTTTTAGAATTTACTATTCTAAATGCTAAAATACTTATTCCTAATATTTCCTCATTTTGTGAAAAATGTGTTGTCTTCGGTGATCATCCAATCAGATTAAGAATCAACTAATAATAGAAGCTTGAGAATATGAGTGCATGCTTCTATTAATATACCGGGGAATTATTAGAGGCGGGGAATCATTTCTAATCCTATCTCTTTGACCCCGGGAATTATTAGTGGCAGGGAATTATTAGAGACGGGGAATTATTGGAAGTTTTACGGTATATAATTTCCTAATAATTTTCATAATACGTTCGTCGTACACCCAAGCGTTTTTATCTCAACTCACCTCATCCTACTTTCTTAATGTGTAATACTTAATGTCATGTTTTAATATAATTATCCTGCAATTAAAATTAAAAACACTTATTAAGATGCTATAATTTGAAATCTATGTAAGCAACGGGATGAGGCGGGATTAAAACGCCCGGGTGTAGGGCTATTATCTGCATAAATTAGAGGCATAAACTGAGATTATTTTCGCTTCATTAAAATCCAGAACACAATTCATATAATTTTAAGTTTAGTAGAATTTATTAAAACATGAGTAAAGGAATATTAAAAGGTTTCACTTATTTTGTCAGCGATATGAATATAGTTATGCTACTACGATATTTCCTAATCAATAATTTCCACCACATGGCATATTATGGCGTTACATTTCCCTGCCCTTAATAAACGTCTTTGCATCAAGGTAATATCCAGGTTCATACAAGTGAAATGCTTCTTGCCCGAATAAGCAAGCTTTATTTCAGCAGGTGGCTATAAAGATGGACTGCTAGTTTCAAGATATTAATTATGTAGCATTGTGGGCATGGATCTAATCACTGCAGATTCGTTTACTTATTTGTTGAACAAGTCTAATGGTTGTCATCGTGAAGCGTCTTCTCGATTGTCTACGCGTAGTTGCGATTCCACCGTTGGTTTAGCATATATATACATAGAATAAGAAACCCACGTGAAACTCAACTGTGACATTCGGAATAATCGGATTCGATTCTGGATTTATTTCTGAATACTAAATACCTACAAAGTAAAGGTACCGATGAAATAGTAATGTGATTACTAGTCACACGTCTACCTTAATTTAATACAAGATCGGAAATAAAATAAGTTACTTAAGTTTCTTTGCTATTCAGTAGCTTGTTTGCTATCTGCATTTATATACGATGTAACAGTTTTTGAATCTACTTTTACGATCACCTGATGCGGATGTACATAGGTAAAATATTTCTGTATGCTTCAGCTGAACTCTTATCACAATTTCTGAAAATAAAATGAACAAATATTACCCTTCCCACATGCGGGAATGCGGCAACTTTGTAGATTTTGTTGATGGATGCTGCATACCAGCCTGAATGTTGCGTAGGAGCTGATGCCAATATATTAAACTGAGTCAAGCAAATGACACAGAATTACATATTTTTTAGACTGATTACTATTTAGGCGACAAAAAGTAATTCGAATTATGACTTATGTACATACATCGGTCATCAAAATTATTGACGCTTCAATAGTATTGTGAACAAATTATCACGGTGGGAGTAGAAGTTGTCCTACAGTTTTTAATGCAATATCCACACAGAAAGAGACAAAGAACGAATTGATTAGATCACTGTTATTGTGACCGTGGCCGAAAAATTGTGGAAAAGCAATCAACTCCAAGATTCAACTCTTTGATCTGCAAAATTCAAGCAGCTGCTGTAAATAAGCTAGAAAGTGAAACTCTTTGATCTGCTCACACTCCAATGACAATCATACAATTATACCGAGCACTGAAGCTTATTATTATGAAATGAAAAGTCCAAGTTATTAAAGATGAAAGTACGTCGGAATGTTGGAGCAGTACGTTTGAAGCATAGGAATCACGAGATCTCTTCAGTTCATTCATCATGGCCATATTACTTATTAAATAATCGAAAAATAAATTGAACACCTCTGGCTATAAAAAGGTGGCTAAAGACCGCTGACGATTTGTACTTTGGTCATTTCTTCATTTCCTCCAATCGAAGACAGTTGAGACATTTTTACGATCTTGCTACTTCAGCTACCTTTCTACCAATTTTGGTTTTATTTTCTGTTCAAACCAGAGCTGTAGCTATCGTCATTCATTGTAAATTATTTTATCTGAAAAACATTTACTTTTGGACATTGAACTTTTTCTCGTTTGACCGTGGAAGCTAAGCTGGAGAAAAGTCATTGGAAGATTTTGAGTAGAAACGTTGATTCTACATTGGAAACCGGTCCCAAGGAGCCATCAGGAGCCGCTCGTGTCCACGCGTCCGAGCCTCTAAGGAGCTCTATTTTCCTAGTGTTGGTCTCTCTGGGAATATTAACGGTGAGAAGTGATGGAGTCGAGAACAGGAACGAGAACCAGAACCAACTACTCCACAGTTATCATCCTATTTGGTAAATAATTAAGTACCGTATAACTTCTGATAATGCCACGCCTCTCATTATTCCCTCTTCTATCGTTCGCTAGTCATAATAACACTCTCTCAACGCCAAGTACTAGCTTGTAAATTTCTTTATTAACTGCCCCTATCAAAGGCCTGCACCTTTTGAACATTCCTTCGGCGGATTGTCAGGAATTTTACGCTCGTATTTAAAGGGTTAAAGTATCGATTGTTTCTTGATCTTGTCGGTGGTTTGCGATCTGATGCTGATGTTGATAGCGTAGATCGATAGACCGTAAAGTGTAGCTATTTGTGGCTAATTGTAGTGAGTTAGAATGGGATAAAAGTCAGAGTCAGTAATGGGTGTAACTTGTGGTTTGAATTGGATCAGGGCTTCTAATCGCCGAGTTGGTAATCCTGCCGATGCGAGTGCGAGGGAACGCTGATCGCGAGTTCAGCATCGAAGGCTTGGGCTGCGACTCGTGTGGGAAGGATTGCAGTGCAGTTTGCGGTTCAAGACAGTTTCGGTCCTGTTGCTTTAATTACATTAAGAAACGATCAGGATCCTCTGCCCATGCCAATAACGACGCAAATGTCAATAATAATCTCCTTTCTCCCTCGTCCTTGTCCTTATCATCTTTCGGAATGGCAGCTCCACCCGACTTGGACGCTTCGTCCTCGTCTCTATCTCCGTCCTCATCTTCAGCGAGACTAATAAATGGAAGAAAAGAGAAAACTAATAAAAATAATCAGAATACGAACAGTGGAGGTGGGGTAGGCGGAGGCGGAGGTGCAAGTAGCATGGAGGACACCCAGCAGCAGCAAAATTTGCAATTTTTCCCATCGATTTCATTTGGCAGTGGTGGGATTATTAGCTCCATTAGCCCCATCATGTCTGCAAGAAATCCCAGTAAAAATTGGAATACTCGTGTATTTCTAGTCACGGAGACGGAAGTCCCTGATCGTCTAATCCGTCGGTATCTTTCTTCTCCATCTTCATCCTCGCCTCAAACAACTTTCCTTACTTCATCAGGATCTGCTTCTGCTCCTGGGATCGGCACGGACACGAGTCTTGAGAGACTAATGAGAAATAGATTACTCTCAACTTCCTCTGCTTCCGTTCCATCTTCCAATTGGATTTCTATCCCTAATCAAATCGACAAGAGCATGTTTCAGCACTAGACTTTCGCATAATCAATCTAATTATCTGCCACATGCGATTCAGGCATTTCCAATCGGATTTACATTTTCCTTGCCATTTCAATTACCCTTTCCCCACTGTAGTATACGTGTGAATATTTCTACAACATTATGCATACCTATATATCATGAACATTGTATGCATATACATACCATTCCTACGGTAGTTATAATTCTATCCTATAGTCCCATTCTGAAGCTCTTCAACTTTCTGCGTGATACTGCATCAACAAATAAAACCAACATATACAACGTGCAAGTAAAAGCTGGGGCTTTACAAGTTTAACTGTAGCTTTGACTATGACTGACTTTAAATTCTCATTTCTGCATTACATACTTCACCTGGAGAGAATCCATAGAACAGTAAAGCATATCATAGTGTATGGAATGTAAATCGCTTCATGCGAAGGGAAACCTGTAAAAAGAATGATGTACCCTTCATTTGGTTGGGCGAGCCATTTTAAAGATAATATACAATGCATGCAAAGGTATAAAGTCCAATTATTTCCCAGTCAACTCGTCTTAATCTTATAACACATTAAATTAGGATTTGTAGGCATAGCTTTACAAGTATTGATTTTAATTTTACCATGGAAACAGAAAATGATTTCTAGTCATATTTCTCTGCAGTTGCGAATTTAATTTAGTACCACTGCACTGCAATCACCTTTTCTCTCTCTCTCTCTCTCTCTCTCTCTCTCTCTCTTTCTCGCTCTCTGGTAAATTCCCATGCATATACATAATTAGGTACGTAAACACTTAAGTAAGTGCATGAATACCTACTAGTGCCGTGTGAAATGGACTTTCTCTTTGCTGGCGGTTGCAGAAAATATTCCAGAATTGTTCATGGCAAAAGTACGAAAGTCGTAGCAAATGGTCCCCAGTACAGAAGTGATGGAGAAAATTGATGGGAACGGGAGATGGCCTTTTGTCCCTGGAGAAACAGATCGTATTTCTTTCGCTTTCTACTTGCAGTTTCGGTTGCTGTTCCCCAGAGAAAAATCAGAGGAGAGATAATACACGATTCTACAGTCAAATTCCATTGCATTGGAGTGATGGAGTATTTGTGCCTGTGCTGACGTTCCTTCTAGTCCTGATTCTTGTTCTGGCGCTGTTTTAACTCATCAACTTCTTCTCACACTCTTCCTGTTGCTACGTCATTGAAATTGAACACAAAGCATTTCCTTTTTTTCGGTTCGCAGTAAAAAAAACTATCTTAGTTTGGCTGACGGTATTGTCTATATACTACATAATGCAGGACAAGCACTATGTACCCCACCGCTATGTGGACTGCGTCTTTCTCTTCGTGCAAAAGTATTATGCTGTTGCCGTCGCTGTTGCCTTTTGTCGCTCCGTTCCTTAAAAATACACAGTTGTGATGCCGCTGTTGATTGAGATTGCGATTCGGATTCAGATGCCACTGCTAATGCCACTATTACTGCCACTAATACTGCTTCCTTCATGTATACAAGGAATACGAAGAAAAGTCATCGTCAACGTTGCGGCTTTCTTTTCCTTTCCTTCCTCATCCCTAGCTTGCTTTTCCTTTGAATTGGGTCTAGTTGGATGCTTTGGATTGGGTTTTGAAGCTGATTCGATTTGGTTTATGCATGCATGGCTGGATGGAAAGGAGCAGGAACATCAAAGTTAAAACAAGGAATGGATGAATGGTATAAAGCAATAAAATAGAATGCCAATGAGAATTCATATCGGCTGCTTCTTGCTTCCCATTTTCCGTCTCATTCTTCCAAGACTCTGAGGATGTGCACCGTGTTTGGCTACAGAGTGCCACCTAAAGGTAATGGATGGGCGGAAGAAAGAAAGGAAAAGTGAAATTCGAAATCCACGGAGGAAACCAAGTGAGAGTGAGCACAGGAGGCGGAGAAGCATTATTACTGAAGCAAGGGATGGAGCTAGAACGGAACGAGAAGTGTACTGTGTGTGTTTGCAAGACTGACAATGGGACTGGAACCGAGACGGAACAAGTGAACACGGGAGTCGAAAGGAGAAAACGAGGAGTCGGAGTTGGAGCTGGATGTGGGAAAGTGGAGAGGAACGAGTAGAGTGTGGAGTCCGGATGGAAGATTCAGATCGATAATGTAATAGCAAGACCAACTTTACTCGTATGCACACTTCGTTTCCTTGACGGTGCTTGTAGGCAATATTATACTATATACGTCCACCCTGAGGTCTGGTGGGGAGTCTAAGGAGACAGAGCATCAGCACAGAGCATCATTGAGCATGCATTTAGTTGTCCCTGCATACTGGAGAGAAACACTGGCAGTCCTGGTCTCCTCGGAGGCACTTGCCCATTCACAGTTCCCCCACGGCTCCTGCCATCAGCCATCTCATCCCATGCAAACAGTCATCAGATTTTACATTTTAACATATGAGACAAGACACTGAGCATACTTGTACGAGGTCTAATGCATACAGTCCTTCTTGGCGACAAGAATAGCATCCGAGGATTTTTTACTGGTTTCGTGGCTCTTGCTCCAGAACGCCTCAACATCAATATCTAAATCAACAGCAGCTTCAGCTTCAGCTTCACCAGACTCTCAGCTGAGCCCAACAGAAAGTAGTAGCAGTTGTAGAAGCAGAAGCCGAGCATTGAAAGAATGCAAGGCTTATTATTCTTATGGTTGGGGGAAGGAAGAGAAGAGGATCAGCCATGCCATGCCATGAGAGGAAGATGCTTGAAGGAAGAATCTATATGGATTGCAAGTACCTACAAGACGACCAAGTAAAAGCCAAGGGAAAGAACGTGGTGTCTGTTCTGTAGCGTGTTAGTGTTGTGTGGTGCAGAGTGAGAGTGATGATGTTGAATGGTATGTAGTTGCAAGGGAAAATCAATAGCAACTCGGATTGGGATAGAAGCCGAACACAATAAGCAAGACTTTGTCAGAGCAGGCTAGGCGAGAGCATTTCACCGCTACATCCACATCCCCAGTCATAGTCATATCGTAGTCCAGGCCATAGCTGACTTACTGTCCACATTACGTTGCAAACACAGCACAAGTGGAATGCGAAAGAACGGAGCAGAATACAGAGCAGAGCAGAGAGTGAAGTGCTGGGAGAACCAGGCACGAGAGAGTTGCTCCGAAAAATCAACTACCAGTTCCACTTCCAGCTCCACTTCCAGCACCAGCACACTCAAAATAGACAATCACATCCACAAAGATAAAAACTTATCAAATATTCATTTGCTCCTATTCTCCTTTATCAATTTTCATCTTCCATAAAAACACTTGGACAATTTTGCAGCCTACACCTTTCCCAGTACATCTTCTACCTACAGAGAAATCAAATACTGACGAAAAGCAATATCACAAAACTCCGGCTATCAACTCCAGTTATAACTTACTGGACGAACTGCTGATAATTGTTGAGATTGCAAGGTATAAATTATTACCACGAGCAAGGTGATAGCACAATTTGGAATGCTGCAATTACTAACCATTGCTACTACGTGTAAACGTTTAGATCCAAGTGGCGTTTATTAGGCATAGGTGATAGTTCAAGCTTAAGTGGAGTCTCTTTCCATTACTAATTGCAGTCAATTTGAATTGTGAATCCAATGATAATCATGGCCAGTGGAGGCGGTGGGAGCGGGACGGAGAGTTCTAATTTAAATGCTAGTGAGATTCAAAGTGATTCACAGTTAAACGAAAATGAAATATCCGTGTCCACAATCTCTAACCAAAGTCGCAGTCAACAGGGTGTTGATACGTCGAGAGGGCAACAATGCCAAGGTCAAGGTCAAGGTCAAGGCCAGGGTCAGCAAGTTCCAATGGACTATTCCAGATTTTTTCATTCCCTCGCTCTGATGAACTTGAGTGGTCAGAGTCAGAGTCATGCCCAATCTCGGATCAATCACAGCAATCTGTATTCGCATCCGCTTCTTCCTCCAATGCTGCATCCAGAACATGCAAATCCTCGTTGGGGATTCCTCAATGTGTCCAACCGCAGCTTTTGGACCAAGTATTGTTTACTGTGCACAGTGTGTGGGTCAGCAGCAACGATACTTGCTAGCATTTTCCTCGTGATTGCGGCTCTCTTTAGATACTACACTACGTCCATTTACTACTTTGAAACCGTTCCTACCTACATTCCCGCTATTTTGGTAAGTTCAAACACTTGTAGTTAAACAAAACACAACTTATGTTCAAATATGCTGAACCAAAACCAAATAATGATTAATAAGATTATCCTATAGAAATTATCAGCTTTTATCGCTCTCACATTCAAGTTACAAGACTTTGCATGTATATATACATATACCTATGTCAGATTCTCACACACTGTGGTAGAAGCTTAAGTGTTTGAGAGCGGGAAGCTGTTAATTTTAAAGCTCTTTGCCAAACTTACACCAAGCCAAGCCGGCTACTGGTGAGTAGAAAGTGAATGTAGCGTGATAATGATGATGGCGAAAGTGATAAATGATGTGAAAATAATGACATGATTTTGTGGACAGCTCTCTATCTGCGGAGTTAGTACGATTGCTTTCTCCTGTAAACGAAATCGCAATATTATTCTAGTAAGTCAACATATTTTCTATTCTACTTTCTGCATCGTGCATACTACACGGCCTAAATGTAATTAATTCCGAGTAAATAGTCTCTCAACCAACTCATTCCTACTATAGTCAATTAAGGCCATCCAAATAGCTATAACAGAATTTTCTGCATTAAATTATAGAGGTTTTTATACAATTATAGCAACCTTATCAACATTAAAACAAAGTTAGTTTTAACGAGGAATTCACAATTACCACATTTCACATATAAACACTGCTATTTTTCACGAGTTGGAAATTCCACAATTTA
>JAAXYX010005503.1:0-10823 GCA_036851915.1 Ptenothrix huangshanensis | reverse complement strand
GTATGTATACCTGGTCAGTATTATAATTATATTAGGCATCTAATCCTAAGTTGATTTTGGTGGAAACTACTAGAAAAGAAACTGTGGAAATGGATATACCTAGGTAGGTTGACTAGATGTGTGTAATGTACATAATTACCTCTCGTATAGTTTTTGCATCCTCGGACGTCTCCTACTCTCGTCCCTTGGGAGATTGACTAACGCTCGAATCAAATGTAATGAATGCAGTGTACATAATGCAATGAAATGAATTGTATTTGCATGTAAAGTATTAGGAGAATTTACTGGTAGTTGTCGATCTGGTCTGTTCGGTGATTGTGTTTGGTGTGACTATTAATGTTACTGTAGTTGTTCTTGTTACCTTCGACTTTGTGACTGGTGATGGCGATGGCGATGGTGATGCTGAAGCTGAAGTAGTTGCTGTTGTTATTGTAAATATGTTCCATCCTATATAGGTAGTTGGTATTTATGTACTTTCCTTGTTAATTCTATTTATTACTCAATGGTAAGGGAAAATGACATGAACTAATCATACGGAGATTGTAAAGTAATGATCATATTATTAAAGAATTGAGAATCGAACTAAGATTGGAGAAATAAAAAAAGAAGTACAGGATTCTCATTCCTGATCCACCGTGTATGTACCGTTGTAAATTTCTACGATCGAATACATTGTTGCACGAGAACCAGAACCAGAATGAGAAAATCATATTATAATATAATTTATTGTGGAAGCTTGTCAAATAAAGAGAAAAATCTACATGTGGAAGGAATATTTCGTTATGTAATTATAATATGGGCAGTAGGCTGGGGCTAACTAGAAGGTTGTACGTACCAGTTGTAGTATAGATAATATAGCGTGCCTGTATTCATTGTATTACATAAAGGTCTGTGTGAATGGATATGCATACATCCAAAAGCATGAAAAATTAAATATTGCAGGTTTAGATTTAAAATTATCTAGGTATTTAACTGTGATGAACTGGAGACGATAGGCAGGCCGGTAGGTAAATTATGGACATAGTTTGGCAGGTATCCTTATGTAGATAAAGAGTTATGGGATGTATCTACATAATTCAGTATTATCTAGGTTTGCCCACCATAACATGGCCATAACCACAACTATATGAAAACATTATTCAGTTTATATATGACGGTATTGATATTGATATAGCCAGAGCAGCCTTACAACATAACATTCTAATGCATCTATTTGTACTAATCATGTTCTATTTGAATAACTATTGTTCTATAGAGTTTTACTTGTATCCGAATAGAAATCGACATATAAATGGAATAGCGTGTAAAGTCAGACCATTGTGAATTGAATAACATATTAATGAGAATGTTGGCTCATAGTATGAAATTATGAAGAGTGGAGTACACCAGTAGCATTTGAGCATTTAGCAGAAACAGACCAGCACAGATCAGTTGCGTCAAGTCAAGTACTTGCGATTAGCATTGTGTCCGTGTCCGGTGTACAGTGCTAAACAGAATTGTGTTTTTGTGAATATCTTTTGACTTCAGAGTTGAGCTTCTATCTTCTACTAAAACATTGTGTTGGGCTTACGTATATATACTCCTATATCTACTCACTAAGCTTTGTCTGTATATGTGCGTTTTTGTTTGTGGAAGAGAGACGAATTACCGACAACTTGTTCTGAGCTTGTGCTTCTGATCGTGAGTGTGAGTTTGGTTTGGAGGGGGTAGGAGGAAAGAATGGGAGTAGTGGAAACATCGATACCAATACAATAGCAAATACCATGATTAATACTATACTAATAGTGGGTAATCGTCAATTGTCGATCGTGGAAAAGTTGACTTGCGGATTTTGAATCGCGAATATTTTGTGAATGTGAAACTGACGAAAGTTGTGGTTGCGGCGGTGATGGTGCGAATAAACACGCATATTTGAGGATGATCGTTTCCAGTCAACCATGATTGAGTGAGTGGACGGTATTCTGCCTTTTTAAAGTGTTCTTGTTACCGAACTGATTATACACTCACCATACAATACTATACATTAGGTCACTTCTCATGGAACAAAAGCAAAAGCAAATTCCTAACTAGTGATTGTTTGTGCTCTGCCAGAGGAGCAGCAGTCAAAAGTAGCGAAGAGTGGTGAAGAGTTAATCATGGAGATAAAAGACAACACTGATTATTTATTTCTTCGTCTCGTCATTTTTGCTGACGTTATTTGTCTTGCTGACCATCACTGTGGACTTGTGCACAAGTTCAGTTTGGGAGAAAATGCGGTTGTTGGAAGAGAACAAGGTTGTAGAGACATGGGATACTTTTTTAAGATTTTAACTTTGGCTGCATTTGCAGTTATGTACATTATTTACGGTTATAAAAAAATCAACAATATACATAGATACTACAGTGGCATTTAGCTCTCCATAATTATACTATTATTATAATAATTATAATAATTAAAAAATAGCAATAACAATTAAAAATAGTAATTATAATTAAAAAAGTAATTGTCGTAATAATAAAAATAGCAGTAACAACAATTTCCATGTCTGTGTGTCGGTAATATTGGTAGTGGTAGTGACTATATATTAATTACTGCTACAGTACAGTGCTTGCATGACTTTTATATACTATTCTTGTTCTTCCGCTAAATACTGTGCCCTATGGTGCTGGTGCTGGTGCTGCTGTAGATTAGCATTAGCATCTCGCTGCGAACGCTTAGACAGTACTAACTGTCCATTAGTATTGGTTGTTGGATTAGGATTCCTACCAGAGATATTTCAATTACGGTCTGCATCGTTCGTTGGTTTTCGTTTTCGTTTAACGAGAGCTCGTAGTGTAGTAGGTACTACATAGTTATATGTAGTGGCAAAAGCACAAGTAAAGTTAAATCCATTGGTTGGGGGGTTTTGTTGTTGAGGCCTCCGTAACATTGGACATTAGAGTGTGGTGTGTAGGAAAGTGTGGTGTTCTGGTGTTTGGTGTAGAGTGTATGCTGTTCGGACGAGGAATGCTAGATGCTATTCTATTCTATGTTGGATTGGAAAAAGGAGAAAAACCCATCCGTACGGATTACAGATACAATATTCCAACTGGGCTCATATGCTCTCACACCTTCGACGAGGAAAGAGAACAGAGGAGACAGGACAGGTAACGCCAAAGCAAAAGCCAAGCCAGCCTTGCTCACGTTCACTTCGTCATAAATTCTCATATCAACCACGAAGGACCGTCACAGAAGGCGAGAGAAGAGAAGACCGATCATCACCATAGAGAATCACAGAGAACAGTGTACCAGAGATAAAAATACTCTACTTCGTACAATCATCATCTGTATCCGCAGATGAATCCAGAGTACGACTAGAGCAGCTTCAAACTTGAGTGCTTATCGATTTACAACTCACAAACAATGTGCTCGTCTAACACTTCTTTATCAACAATACCAACTGTGTGCTTTCAACTCGGAAAAGATTTTCCAACATTTCTCTAATTTC
The DNA here is from genome assembly GCA_036851915.1 of Ptenothrix huangshanensis. Classification (NCBI taxonomy): domain Eukaryota; kingdom Metazoa; phylum Arthropoda; class Collembola; order Symphypleona; family Dicyrtomidae; genus Ptenothrix; species Ptenothrix huangshanensis. Next base: position 7,356 of record JAAXYX010005503.1, on the reverse strand, counting down.
AAAACACGATATTGCGTATTCTTCCACGAATTCCTGGTTCGTACTCTGCTTCCAACTTGATCGTGTTACTCAATGAATATTTTGGCAAATTGAACTGTGTCGCTCTATGTAATAAAATAATGGCATTGCTGCATGAGATTGGGGAGTGAAAGTGAAAACAATTTACACAAACAAGTATAAAACAAAAGATTGAAGAAAATTCTTTGACAAGTTATTAAATTCAAGCCAGTTGGATTTGACACAATAATTACTACTAGTGCTGGAAAAACTTATTGATTCGTTTAACATTGGACCCATTCCTGAAATAAACTAAAGATTGAAAAAAGATCGAAATCGGAATAAATGCCTGAGAGTATTGGTTTGCTAGCCAATGAAAGGACACTTTCGGACACATGCTTATGATTGAACATCTATATATTTATGATGAGAAAGCGAAAGGAATGAGAGATCTGTAATAATAATAAAAAAAACCTATAAATAAAGAAAAACGTGATGTGATGGACCGAGAAGGGAATTCTCGGAGAAGAAAAACATTTGAGTTGGTTACAAAGCATAGTCGTAAAAATAATAAATATATTGTTCATGGTCCAACAAGTATTCAGATTGAGACAAGTATAAATATCAAAATAAAAAGTTCTACGAATTCTACCTCCTGTTCGGGCTATACGGCAGAAAAAATAGAAATAGGAAATCCAAGACATTATTGTCAGAGTAGACTGGAGTGTTTTTCAGTTGTTCAAGACTCAAACCTATCATCATCGCACTCATCCTCATGATCACCAAGTGGGTCATTCCTCAAAGTTTTCATGTGACGTATTTTTCAAGTCCAAGAAGTCGAGTTTTTCATTTGATACTACTTTTATATATGTACACGGAGAAGCTCCTGTGAAAACTATTTTCTTTTCGTACTACATGTTATTCAGACAAGTTTGGATTTCTGAGTCCTGTCTCACTTTATACATTTCTACACGTTCGCTGGTTAGTTGTCATTTGCTTATAAGACGCGACTCGAAACTAGTATATCTACGTTCTTTATTACGAGCTTATACATTATTGTAATATAGGATTTATCGAGAGCTGTAATACAAAGTCAAGGATTATATAGACTTTTACCTGTGTTGCTGCCTTACTGCGTTTGCCGCTCCTTGATAGTATAATCACAGTATTTTTACCTATATCAATTCAATCTGGCTGCGAAGAGTCTGCACACAGGCGTTTTACTACTCTTACTATTACGATAAATATAGTAGTAGTACATAGCCATTAAATGGTAAATACCCACTACTTGACTTGACTACATGGATATGCAGTTAGCGCAGTTAACTAGTGAAAAATTATATGATAACCACCCAAAGTCAAACGCTAACCGCCTCAACTGAACTGGACTGAGCTGTTGAATTTTTTTACAAGTACAGGATTGAAGGAAAACTTTCAAACTTGCTTAATTCAGCAGGTTTTTTCTTTTCTTTTCCAAATTCCAATTTTAAAAATCCAATTACTGTGAACATAAAACAGCAGACACCTGCTTGCTATGTACAGACCTTGTGATTTAATTGTCCGAGTGTGGTTGTTGTGGCTTGTGGACACAAATGTGCCATGTAATTGTCTCTGCCAGTTGTGAAATAAGACGGAGAGATTAATTTTTTAATTATAATAATAATTAATTGTGCAAAAAACCTTAGCAGTACATGAAAGAGTACCGACTCCGACGATAAAATCTTCTTACCAAGTTCATTGTATAATTTACACACACATGCAAAAATCTAATCCACTGAATAATTGTTTTTTATATAAAACATAAAACTCTTACAAACTGTAGCGGGTTCTCCTTTTTGGCCTGGCCTTTTGGTCTGTCATTTCAGTTTGTCTGTCTTTGTGCTTAAAAGATTGGGAGCGAGGACATTAGTGATTCTATCTTGAAGAAGTAACCAAATTGCCCTTGACTCGAGAGTGTAGCTTTATTTTCGTCGATAAAGGACTGAAGAGAAAAACTGAAATTTAGCAATTTTAACATATTTTACGATTTAGAAGGAAACAGTGTTGGAAAGTCCACCGACGGCGTCAAAGGCACGTCAACGTCCGAGCCATAGTGAATACTGAATTTATTTGCCCAATGTTTGAGACCTTGGTTTTAACAGATGTGCGCGTAATTGTGACAAAGAAAGTGTTGTTACTAGAAGTAGGAGAGAGTAGACCGGTACCGGATACAAAGACCGGAGGAACGCGGGAAATTTTTGCCCGAACCCACTAAAGCTGTGGTGCAGCGGAGGAGAAGCGGACGGTTTTCGGGCCGTTCCGCTTTTTCGAGGCTCCCACAAGCTGGGACTCAATGTCCTTACAGGCGCCACATGAACATCGACACCAAGTAAGTTTATGTTTGTTTGCTTCTCTTCTACTATCTTGTACCTACCTACTCCATATCAAAATGAAACATGCAAAATCTTTCCATACGCATTTCATAAAAATTACGTTTCACGTTCAGTTTTACTACTACGATTGTCATTGGCATGTGTTCATTGGCATTCAGTTATCTGGTCCCAATTATCGGTATCACTTTGTCAATAACTGGAATACACCACAGATTAGACGAAATCACATCAGCAAGAGCGATAAGAAATTACCAGGTGATTTGTCACACTGATATAAATAGTTACTAATTATTTGTCGTTAGTGTATTTAGAAAGGTACTGATTTGTTCCGTGATAACTTTAACTTTGTGTGCCTTGAGTTATTGGCCGGAGAAAAATCTGACCTTACCTACCTACCAGGTATTTATTCTCGTGTTGTTGGATATTTTCCTTGGCTAATCGTAAGTTGATCGTGTCCAGGGGACAGGATTATAGTAATAAACACTATGTAGTAAAAACAAATAGAAGGTTACTGCAACTCAAGAAGCAGAATCGTAAACATTATCAAAGGTTGATGCGGTTAGGTCTTGACATTGTCGTCAAGTCAGTTACATCTATTGCTAGTGGTAATGTTTCTATCTGAACGTTTCTATCCGTCCATTCGTTCACTCAATGGTGCATTTCTCTTGACCATCTCGTTTGTACACAGTCGAGTGTCGAGTTGGCCAGAGTTTGGGTAAAGTATCAATGTATTTTCACACGGTTTGGTGTGAAACTGGACATTTGGAGCAGTACACAACGTACGTATCTAATCAAAGCAAGTCAAAGCAAAGCCAAGGAAAGTGAAGGAAGGGAAGACAAGGCAAGGCAGGCCATACCGTCAGTCCCGTCAAAGTACTATAAAGCAAGACCAACTAGCAACTAATGTCCGTGCCGAAGCTCATGCCGATCCACATAACTACGCTAATACACTTATGCACTTCACAGTCTACTAGACTTAGTGTATTGTTTGACATTGTAAAGTGATTGCCGGGTGGATAAAATGGCTTGATTTTCCTTAACTTGACTGCACATAAAGATATGCGGAAAAAGTAGGACCACTTAAATGTGTTATTTAGAGCAAAAGGTAAAAGGACGGAAGGTAAGCTCCTATACATTATTATTATTATGTTATTCCCTGTCTCTACATAAAAGGAGCAATAGTTTGTCTTCCTTCCTAACACTGTACTGTGGCCCATTGGCATAGCTGTCGCTTTGGCTCTATATTTCTCTCTCTCTCTCTCTCTCTCTCTCTCTCTCTCTCTCTCTCTCTCTCTCTCTCTCTCTCTAGACTGTGGACTGTAGACACTTCGGTTCGTTTATATAAAATGTTTGAGTGAGACCGCTACTCGGAATTTCAAGTACGGCATTACAGGTAGGTAGTAGCTAAGCTGCAAAGCTAACGCCGCATAGTTAAGTTAACTAAACAAGTAAAGTAGAAAGTGGAGAATAGGTGTAGGTTAGGTAGTGAGTAAGTAGGTACTTGCCATTGTACTTTGTGCACTTGGTACTGGGACTTGGTTTATTTCCAAATCCACATCCTCATCCAAATCCAAATCCAAATCCAACTTGAGTCAGTACATACGTACCTGCCTATACAGATATTCATGCCTTTCCAGGATGCTGATAGAGCACATGGAAGTAAGTAAGGATTTCGTTACAAGTAAGTCAGTTAACAGTGGTCACGTTCTTCCCAGTTTTCAGGCTCTGCACATATCTCACATGAATAACATAACATGGCATAACATGGCAGACGATACGTACCATAACCATGGGCAGAGATAGGAAGACCGAGGTAGATTTGTAAAGCCAAGCTAAAGGGAGGTCGCGGTATATTCTCATATATGGACCCACTATACATAGATGTATATGTATATAATTACACATGTATGTACGGGATGAACTCAAACTTGAGCACAGAGCATTAAGCATTGAGCATGGAACATTGAAGACCGAGTGTGAGAATATTAGAATACACTGGTTGGTTTTCCTCGTAATATACATACCTACTGCCTATTTGATATGATAGTCGTCTCTTTGGTCTCATATCGCATCGTCTGGGAGTCTGAACCGAACTGAGCTGAGTTGAGCAGAGCAGAGCAGAGCAGAGCTGAACGGAGTTGAACATAGAAATCAGAACGGAATGGCAGAGAAAAGAACGGTGTACGGTAAAGTTGAGGGAAGACAAGCCAAGCCAAGCCAAGGTATGGTATGGTATGGTATGGTATGATAGGAATAGGACTAGGAAAAGGAATACCAATACGAGATACGATAAATGTATTACTGAAATTGACTAAGTTAGGAAAAGAAGACGAAGTAAGTTAAAAGACGAGGACGAGACGAAGGAAGGTGTGTGGTGTAATGGTCCTCTTCTCCTCTCTTCCTTTCCTTCAGCTTTGGTTCTAGTTTCCTCAGTTATATATATAGTTCGGCATTCAGGTGTAATGAAATTTTATGGCCACGTCGGGGCTGTAAAACATTTCTCTAATGCTCAGGGAAGGCCCTCCTACAGATTCTGGAATCTCTGTTTTGTTTTTCCGAAAAACTTCAAACTGGACAATACATTCAATTCTCAGTCTCATTCTCTCTCGCTCAATCCATACATTTTCTTCCTTATATTCACTCAATTCTCTCTCTCCCTCTCTCTCTCTATTTCCCAATAAACACAGTTTTAAACTGAAGCATGGAGCTCACACATCCATCCTTTCTTCCTTTTCTGTTCTCCTGTCTACTGTTCTCTCTCAATGTTGGAATTGAATGTGACCTGATCCAGGATTAGAACGTTTAATTGCAACCTGTGAGACCCTAACTTGAGTCTTTAGTAGTCATCATTGAGCAACTAGGTACAAAGATACAGCTACGATGAGCAGAGACAACTAGACTACTCCAGTAAGCTACTACACAAATACACCTTTCCCAAGTCAAGCCAATTCAGACGTTACGGTGTCAATAATAAAAATGTGAACTTCTCAAGTTGTGAAGTTTCTTTAAGGAAAACCAAAAACCTTTCGTTGTCGTTTTGGTTATTGAGGTTGTTGGATGTTGGTTGTTGGTTGTATGTTAGCCATACTTGTGTGAGAGTAGCTGATTTTTCAGAATGACGCGTAAGCCATTGGTTTTTATCTTGACTGTAGCCACCATGCTCATGCCATCGTAATTGGAGGGATATTGCCATCGCCGCTTGCTCACCTGTGTCCTCGTCCTCACCAAGCTGAAATTGTACACAAAATAAGATAGATACGGTCCCTACATTCCTTCCTCAAAAATCTTGGTAGAGTAGCTCATGCAGTCCTGTCCAGTTCAATCCAGTCCAGTCCAGTCGAGTCCAAGTCCAATCCTATCCACTCTGTCCGGGTCATACAGTAATCTGTAGAATAGGTGATTTTACCGCCAACACCACATTCCTCACGTATAAAGATACGGTGGTGTGTTATGGCAGGCAGGCAGGCAGGTAGATTCATAGGGAATGGAAACAGAATGGAGTACATGGTTAACCGATTGAGCTCGAAAAGCTCTAGCGTAGTTTCCACAAGTTTGATAAGAACAGCAAGGTAAATTTTGTTGAGTTTGGAGGATCTGTGTGTGCCTAGTGTTCAGGTATGGTATGGTATGGTATGGTATATTATGGTGTGGCATGGCATAGCTGCATCCAATTGCATTTAGTTGCATTGAATATTCGAGTGAGAAAAGTTGCATTCGACATGGTTAGTTGGTATTGGTAGTATCGTGGTTTCTGTTTACTGGTGGTTGGTTATGGTATGGTATGGTATGGTAAGGTATGGTGCTGCTAGTGCTAGTGCTAGTGCTGATGTTGTGATATGTAAATATTCAATACGTAACACATTATGTGGGAGCCGTGTTTCGGTAATGTAGTAAATGGTTTGGAGGGCTGTTGTGTTTTGTGAGATGCGTGGATGACGTTGACGTTCATTTCGTGTCCAAGTCTGTCTCCACAACTCAATCATGTCCACCTTTCAGGTCACTGTCTTCCTTGAGAATCCATTTTAGAAAAATGTTCAACATTTTTATTCTGCTGCTGTTGCTATTGCTGCTGCTGCTTCTGCTGGTTCTGCAGCACCACTCAATTTTATTATGGCATGGCGCGACTCACTCAGTCACTCACACTTCACGGCACTGTCCATGTCCATCTCTCAATCCATCCAATCCAACTATCTATCTATATCCTTTGAGATGCAAATGTACCTCTTGGGTATATATCTGTAGGTATGGGTGTAGAGTAGATGAAGATATACCTACATAGAGAAATTGTCGAGTAGCAGACATCTGTATATATATATGCATGTGGTAGGTATATACCTGTTCCCCATGTAAAAGGTGTATGGGCTGCGTATGTATTTTCACATTCACAATTCCCGTCATCCCGTCCCTTGCATGTGCATTTACAATTACATTGACTTTACCTTAGTTTACTTGTTCAAGGAAACGACAAGAAACAGGGGAAAGACGATGCGATGGGATGAGATGAGATGAGCTTAAGCACGAACAAGACGAACGGCGATTTGATGACAGCAACGACAAAACAGAGGTAGAGTCAAAGTCAGAGTCAGAGTCAGAGCCAGAGTCAGAGTCAGGGTAAGAGGTAGAGGCAAAGAGATACAAAGTTAGAGTTGGGGAAGAAAAAAAACATTTCATTCATTGAGTTTGGTGTTTGTCGCAATACCAAAATGTAACCAGTAACCAAGTTAAAAGTGAGCTTGAGTCTCTCGGTTCCACTTTTACACAGACAGCACCAACACCAGCACCAGTACCAGTGCCAGTGCCAGTGTCAGTGTCAGTGCTTGCCAGCTGATATGAGACTTGTCACTTAAATAGAGAAACGTAGTACAGAATGTACATATGTAGACGTAATGGATGTATGTAATGCTTACGATTAGTTGAGTTCTTCCATGATTCTCTGGTACTGGGAGACTGACACTATGGCACTAGGACATTGAGACTATAGTGCCAT
>JAAXYX010005502.1:0-10824 GCA_036851915.1 Ptenothrix huangshanensis | reverse complement strand
CAGGATGACCATAACAAAGGGTATTTCCTGAGGGACCAAGTATAGGCAAACGTCTTCCACAAATCATGCATTCAGGTGTCCGACTCTCTTTATTGTCCAAGTTACAAATTTGTACATATTAACGCATTGCTATTTTATTATAAATGTAGATGATCGAACATACCTGACCGAGTCTAGTCTTACTTGACTACGAGGACTACAGGCTAGACTTTTTGGAGAAAAAAAATACTTGTATTTTAGGGCTGGACAGGTTGGTTACCACACGATAAGTGGACCTACTTGAAAACCTCACCCGAGTATGTAGCACAGAGCAGTCCCAGTCCGCCTTGCACACAAAGAAACATCGGCAGGATTTACACTGATTACGTACTCGGCGTTCAACTACGACGGTCAGTAACTACAATTAATGTAATCAACCTAAGAAGGAGTAGAAAGGACAATAAGGATGGTAGGTTAGGTGGTGGGTGAGAGAGTCAGTGAATGATTATGGCAGCTAGCAGACATCAGGAATGGGGTTGAAGGACCACCTTGGATGAGCAAATGATGACAAATGACGTAGGTAAATCCAGGTAGGTTAGTTTTCCAGGTTTATTAACAATGAAGAAATAACGATTGGTAATGATAAAGTACATTGGCTTGAATGTGAACAATAGGTAGGTACACGACTCCGCTATAGGAAATAGTGACAGACGACAAAGCAATACATAGGTACTTGGCCAAAAGTAGACAACAGTGATGCTCAGACCACATGTTCTCACTATGAGGCAGGGTGGACAGCTTGAGACTCCAGGACCAGAGTTGATCTCCACTGGTCGAAAGATAACCGAAGACGAACTAAAGCAACAGCAGTTCATCGCCTTTTATTGTCTCGGGCGAAGCTGCCGCAGGAAAATACGTTTTAGAAATACATACATACCTACCTAGGAACAGGAACATGGAAAAATACATGAACAAAATACGTATAAGTAGCTACTTGGAAAATACATGGGTGCAATACAAGAACAAACACGTTAAACAATATATATTATAAATTCATGTTTTCAACGGTTTACGTGGTTTAGTTTTTATTATATATATTATATATTACATAGGAATTAGAAAGGAAACGTTTTAGGCTTGGACAGCAAATAAGGCTGCACAAGCTTAAACAATAGAAGATGGTAGGCGGGAAGCTTGAATATTGTCGTTGAGTGAAGTTTCGGGAGGTGAAAATTTAAAGAAAATGTAGACGTCATTAATCTATGACCCCTAAGGTGACCAACAGAAAAAGCAAATAGAACTTGGACTATAGGGCTGGACAGGTTGATTACCACACGATAAGTGGACCTACACGACTTGAAAACCTGACCCGAATATGTAGCACAGAGCAGTCCCAGTCCGCCTTGCACACAAAGAAACATCGGCAGGATTTACACTGATTACGTACTCGGCGTTCAACTCCGACGGTCAGTAACGACAATTAAGTGAAGCTTGAATATTGTCGTTGAGTGAAGATTTTAACGTGTAGGCCTGTGCGATCGGACTCGACGACAGCAGCGGAAGGGTACGGCATGACAAGGACTCTCAAGAAAAACAATTGTTACAAAGGACCAAACAGGAGGGTAAGCAGATGGCGNGGCCTGTGCGATCGGACTCGACGACAGCAGCGGAAGGGTACGGCATGACAAGGACTCTCAAGAAAAACAATTGTTACAAAGGACCAAACAGGAGGGTAAGCAGATGGCGGGTATTTTAGATTTTGGACTTTTTGAAACAGCTTAATTTTAAGTTTTTGTAATTTTTAACACAGTTTAATTTTAAGTTTTTCAACTTTGAAACAGCTCAATTTAAAGTTGTAGTAATTTGTAAAACCTTTCAATTTATAGCTTTTGACCTTTTCATCAACCTTGAATTTTTGAGAAAGAATAAATAACTAGTTTTTAGGTGAGTTGTTGTTTTTTCAATTCTCATTTAATCCTGGTTTTGATAAATGTCGGAACTATTATCAAAATGTTTCAACATTGGTGTGTCCACGATTTTTTTCCGGGTTGGCCAGTTTGCCAAAACCTGGTTTATCTAGTGTGTATTTTAGTAAAGCACAATATTATAAAGTGTTGGTTCCACATTTTTTGAACAACAGCTGTAGTTTATTTTCTATGCGCCATAAACATTTTATTTAAGTTTTTTATTTATAAAATCGTTATTTAATTTTAATTTTTTCAAAAACTCTTGGGTAGGTCTGGGCCTACTGGCCTACTTTCTGGTTACGCCCCTGTGTTTCAACGGTAGCTAGTCTCGAGTTACATTTTATTGGTGATTGTTTTGATTTTATTGCTGGTCGCTGAGCAATTATGACAATTTGGAAGGCGAATTGTTGAATTTACATTCCATGATACGATATTGGCAACATACGATGACTAAAATCTGTATTTAATTTGTGAACTCCTTTTTTTAAGCATGCAATTATTGCAGGCTGGAATTATTATCTAAGGATTTATTGAAGCTTGCATACATGAGTAATAACACTTTCAGGAATACGAGCTGGTGCAAAGAAATTGAAGTAATGGGCAACGGGTCATTTGTTTCAATGTTATGCTAAAACTTTATAGTACGAATTTTGGAATGGTTGAGGATATAAAATGTACTAAACTAAAACACCAATTAAAGCAAAATGCATCAAAAAAGCAAACAAAGCAAATTAATTGCCCAATTAATTTGAAACCCCATTAACAAAAAAATATTGGAACCCAGTAAGGGACAAAATAGTACTTATATCGGCAGCTGTGAACGAAAGAATCTGATCCAATCAAAACCGATTTTGAGATTGCTGTAATTATTATTACTGTAAAATGCCAAGATTTTTCGTGGACTACGATATATGAAAAAACCCGCTGTTTTCCCAAAATAAATATATAATGAAAAGGGGAAATTTATTGGAATTTATAAACGATTGGTTTTATTAAAACTTAATATTAATATTCAAATTACGTTAATAACACTTTTTGTTCTTTCCAAAACATATTGGGGCAAGCGGGACGCTTAAAACTGAGACACTGAAATATTTTGCATGTAGGAATAAAAATTGCAGTTAACATTTTCACACATTTTGTTTTTTCCATGACGATGAATATCATGGAATGGAATCACATAATCACATTATGTACCATTTTTATTTGAAAGTAATTATTACACGCGCACTAGACACCGTTGCAAAATACTCAGCAGATTCTTCAAATAGGCTATTGGGAGCTCGGAAGATAATCCGACAATGTTTGAATTAGTTTCCTGAAAAATTGTTTGTTGACACTTCCTAAGTTGGGCGGAGTCTTCGATTTCCTTATGAACTTGCAGGACGCGTTTGATATTCTCTTCGTTCGGAGGGTATACCCAAGTTTGTCTTAAGTTAGGAGAAAAAATTAAACGTAATTAAGTGAATTATTCATGAGAGGAAACTAAACATTCACATTATTTATCAAATGTAAAACGTGACTGATTGTGAGACTGATGACTATTTTGACTTGTGATTTCTTAATTACGGTAAGTATATTTCGCTGGTCAGGAGTTGTATGTTCATATAATAAGCTTTAAGAAGAAGCCATGTAACTTTTCCAGTACCAACGTCAGTTCCCACGCTTCCCATAAAGTTGATATCCTCAAAGGCATCGACGTAATCGCGAAGGATGGCGTAGTACTATCCGATGTCCCGGCAAGCGCAGTCCAATTATTACTTCAGGACAAGCGGGTTCGTTATACCATTCTAAATGCACAAATGCGAGGAAAAACTGAACCTTGAGATTAAATGCATGGTTAAGATGCACCCATAATTATTTTAAACAAGCTGGATTTTTCATGTAGTACCAGAATTGCAGCGGCAGTAAGGGGAAGGTAACCCGGAATATATCCATTCAGCAACTTCCTCATTTCACAAATATTCCTCCATGGAACACATTCTTGTTGAAAGCACAAGTATCCGAATGGAAAATCAATTAATTTCATAATTCGCGTAAACGGAAACAGAAACGGAAACTTGATGTAGTTACCGATTCGCAGCACCAGCCAAGCCCAAGACAAGCTCTAAGTCCAGAGACGATTCGGGTTGGGGTCGAGTTTTTTCAAAGAACTCATTAGTTGCTAGCAGTTGCGTTGCGCTAAACAAAGGTTAAATACATTTAAGACTTTGAGTACAGTCGTGAAGTAATTTTACTTGTGATTAATAAGACGACCACAAGTCATTAAAAACATTTCGAAGCATTTGTTTGGTGAATGGTGGTCTGGTCGCCAGTTTTTTAAACATCTTGCAAGCTACTTTATTACACCAGAAATTATTTTTTTCGAAAAAGCATTCGGGGGCACATTTTCACCGTTTAAGATTTGATATACTGCGTCACCCTAATTTTGAAACAATTTTGAAAAACATGCAGCTTTCGTAATAAAATTCAAAATATTTTTGAAAACAATTTGAAATACTGAAAAATTCATCATTTTAGAACTTCGAAATCGAATTGAAAATATTTGTTATTCACATTTCGAATTTCAACAGGATACAATTTGTACTAGCGTAGTTTGTTATGCTCTTACCAAATATATTCTAATTTTAGAATTCGGACCACAACTTTGTTAGCAAAAGTGTAAAAACTAAGATTTGATGCTGTATGATTGCTCTGTAGGACAACTCCATAAAATCTGTAGGATACAAAACTGTAGGACAAGTCCATGACAATAAAAAAATATTTCAGCTTCAGCATTTTCAGTTTTTCAGACTTACAAAGCGCATACCGCACTTTCGAAACTGTGAATTAAATAAAGCATTAAAAGAATTGTGAGCTCCAAAAAATCATTAGTTTAGCATTTCAAGCCACAAAAGCATTAGTTTAGTACTTTTAAAAGTCGTGAAAAGCATTTTTAAAGACAAAAAAGCATTCTTGTTGTCACCTTACACGAATTGCGTTGAAGGCAGTAAACTGTACTCATTTTTTTCAATTTTCTTATTTTTCCTTGACCACTTGGGCTTTTAAATTCTGGTAGTTCGGTAACCTCTTGAATGAGTTTCGGAAGAATTTGACAAAACCCTTGTGAAATCTTAGGTTTTACTTGTCTAGCAAATTCTTTAAACAAGGCTGCCGTTAAATGGTCACTTGCATTCTGCTTCTTCTTTAAGGAATTTCGGGTTCCAGAATTATTCGGGAGTTTTGAATTCCCTTTAGAAGAAGCCGTTAAAGTAGCTTAACTCTGCGTGGGGCACATAGGCATAGGCCTGCAAAAGATTTTTAAAAATACACCGCACGATTTAAGATTTCGACGAAAAAGAACCATTTTCTAAATTTAAATAAAAAGAACACAGCTTTGTCGAGTTTAGGCGAAAATAATTTTTTTGAAATTTGCACGAAACGACGCAGCTTTTTAAGTGCATACGAAATATACTCGGGTTATTAAAATGTACGCAAAAACGACGCAGATTTTTTTAAAAATTTTACACTAGATAAGATCAAGTTTTTTCCAGGTAACAGGTATGCACGAAAAAAATTCTGGCTGCTGAGCCATGTGTGTTTCAACTTTTAACTACTATTTACTCTTCGTCTTCGTGATCCGGGATATTAGAATGAGACATCGTGCGGGAATTTTAAACTGACTCGGCATTCGTCAAACAAACTACAACTACTGTTTACGTGTATGGGAATTATATTTGTAAATGTAGTCAGAAAATATTTAGTTTGATTTGAGAAGAAAGAGTTGTTCAGAACACCATAGTAGTTTTCAAACTAGTCAACTTGAGTTGCATTCCTAAAAGAAAATAAGCTATTACAGGAGTCACATAATAATTATTACTAGGTCACGTTTCGGTATTTCTACCATGGGCAGCTAAGGGCTCTTACTTGCGTCGCATATTATTTCGTTCACTAATAGTCATTCTTACACAAAATTTAATAACCCAACGATTCATCGTTAGTTTAAACAATACAATTTTAGATGTAGTCAAGAAAGCATAAATACATAGCATGGCTTTTGTAACAATTCCTTACTGCATTTTTGGAAATCGTGAATTTAATTATTATGAATGAAACTCAGCATAAGCAATTCTAAGCCCACTCAACAATGAGAATCACTGATCCTACCCACGTTGTTTGTGTAATGAATGAAATACAAGCAATTTATACTCCGTTTGCGTACATAAATCATGCGTTACTTTCCAGATTTGGATTTAATATAAAAGAAGCAACCAAAGTAAGGATTCTACCACATGAAGATATTTTTGGATATCGATGCCGTGCCCTTTCCTGAAATAAAAGATAATAATAATACAGCGTTGGCGTATTATGATTTCTTCCTTGACATTCCAATCTTCCATTGTCTGAAATCACGCAGTTTTATTTTAATCACTTTGACAGTCTATTACAATTCTCACATATTCGCCTTTTAATCCCTGCTATAATTAATAAACATTAATTATTACTATTATTAATAACAGGAAAACAGACTGAATTACTTAAACGTACTGCATTTCTAACTTGTCCGATCATTCCTGGCGCTGCACTCTACTGAAAAATAAAATTCGTACCAGAACTTGTAAATAATTGTTGGCAGAAGTTTTTAATTGCATTTTATTTTTGGTTTAAGAGATAGATAAATGTATTTGGGGTGAAATTCTTTTTTGCAATCTTCACATTTAGATTTACCCTAAAATACTTTGACGGTAGTAACATGCAGAATTGTGGAACTTCCACCCTGGCTGAATTACTTAAACGTACTGCATTTCTCACTTGTCCGATCATTCCTGGCGCTGCACTCTACTGAAACATAAAATTCGTACAAGAACTTGTAAATACTTGTTGGAAGTTTTTAATTTTATTGTATTTAATTATTGTATTTTATTTTTGATTTAAGAGATAGATAAATGTATTTGGGGTGAAAGTCTTTTTTGCAATCTTCACATTTAGATTTACCCTAAAATACTTTGACGGTAGTAACATGCAGAATTGTGGAACTTCCACCCCCACGTCATGTATATAAATATTAACGTTAAAACAAAATACTAGTAGTTGGAAATTAAAACAGCATCCGTAAAATTCCAAAAACAAAATCAAGTTAAATATAAGATGTTGAGTTTCAAGGCTAATTATTATAAACTTGCGTCTGGCTTTTACTGCATGCTACATGGTACTTTAGAGACGTCAAATTGTGTTTTTAAATTGCATTCGGCACACACAAGTTGCCGGACAATTGGTACCACTTCAAGTAAGTCTGAGGCAATGGCAATCGGATCTCCCAACAATTTTTCACGTTCAAATAATATATTTCAAAAAGTTTATCCTCACCCGAAAATACTAATAGTAAATAATAATAAAGCATATAGCAAGCAGACGGAAATTCCGGTTAAAAGAAAGACTATTTTAAGTGAGGAAGAGTTGTCTGAATTTTTTGCCGAATTTCCCCACGTCACGAAAGACTTACAAGGACTTGAAGGATTGGAGAAGATGACAGAGACACATGAATGGATGACCAAAGTAGTGGAGTATAATGTGCCCTACGGGAAGTTGATAAGGTGTTAACATTTATTTGTTACTGAAATATTACATTTGTTATTTAGTACACTTTTGGATATCAATGTTGTCGCATATGTGTAAGTTATACCTTATATACATAATAATTATATGCCTGGTCTGCAGACCATTTCTTTTAATCAAGACAGCCAAACTTGCCCAGGATCAAGGATTAGTGGACAAATTACCAAATTTAAACCGCATAGCTTGGGCCGTTGAATATGTAAGCAAAACCAAAACTCTTATAGGCATGCTAAAGTTCCGCACGCTTACTTTGAATTTTGTAACTAATCAATAGTTCCAAGGGTTTGCCACCATCTTTGATGATATCGTGGACGGTGCAAAGACTAGACGGAATCAAACCTCTTGGTACTTGGTGAAAGGTGTGGGGAACGCTGCCATTAATGATGGACTTTTACTAGAAAATTCTGCTTATGTCCTTATAAAAAAGTATATGAAAGGCGTGTACCCTCTTTATGGGGAAATAATAGAAGTGCTACACGAGATGTGTTTGAAATGTATTTACGGTCAAACCACGGATCTTTGTATTGCTTCTGAGAGAGATTACAGCAAGTAGGTGTCTATACTTTTAAAGATTGCCCAAAATAGAACATTTTTACTTTAAGTAAAAACGAGTCAGTTTGTGTTGTTTAAAGTAATTACATTTTTTCCTGTTTTGAGATAGTTTTTGCAACGTAATTTCATGTTACTCTTTTCACATTTTCAGGGTAACTATGGATGTATATGAGAGAATGATGATGTTTAAAAACGGATTCAATACTTTCTATGCACCCATTGTGATGGGGCTATTAATGGTAATTTTTCAATCATGTATCATTACGTAGGTATGTCGAAAACTGCCTAGAATCTTGTTTTTCCTTGACCTTAATGATTTGCTCAAGATCAAATCTAGTATAGTCTCGACACATCTGTAAAATATGTAAAGATTCTCGATCATGGCACAAGTTATTTGATTACAGACTGGTTTCGACTGCCCCAAAACCACGAGAAAGTTGAAAGATTTGTCTTTAAATCTAGGACTATTCTACTCCATTCAAGACGATTACCTTGACTGCTTCATTGATCCGGAAAAAGCTGGCAAGATCGGCACGGACATTGAGGAAGGGAAACCCACTTGGCTATTTGTTAATGCCATGACGAAGGCCAACAACGAACAGCGCTCTCTTCTTTTGGTAAGTAATTACAGATATAATTATTCTTCAATAATTAATAAATCTTGAGTATCTGCGCATTTTAAAGCGTACCACAACAAGTTTTTTATCATGTTTTGCATCAACTATTTAGGAGAACTATGGGCGGAATGATCCGAAAAACGTAAAGATAATCAAAGCAATTTATGAGGAAATGAATATGCCGCAGATTTATCGTCAGTACGAAAAGGATACACTGCAAACACTTGAATCACAAATCAACGAATTACCATCAGTTGTTCCGAAAAAACATTTACATGACATAGTTAATCAGCTGTTTGGTCGAAATCGATAAGTTTAGCAATAAGTAAATAATCTGTGTTACAAGTTACAACTTAAGGCGGGGGTGGAGGTAGTAAAGTTTTGTTTAGTATAATTTTTACAAATTGCCTATGAAAATTGGCCAACATGTTCTGCGGTCAGAATGCTCGGCTGCCAATGTGTGCGGCCGCCAACATTGCGCGACTTACCTCAGATTATTACATGCGCAAAAATAAAAATGCGTAACAAATCAACTTTCCAAAAAGGCAGTAGTAAGTAAATAGTAAATTTTTTATAGTGTATTTTGTTTCGGAGTTCAAAATAGTGCATTTGTCTAGGCATAGCCAAAATTGCCATTGACTACGATCATCATTTCTCCAATTCCAAAATAACAATCGATTTTAAATTTTTCTTCCCCGAAGTAAGATTTTTCCTTATAGACGTCGAGAACGACGGAATTTTTTCCGTGACGTTATTTTTGCTGTGCGCAATAGTGGCCATTTGATAATATGTAAATTCGTTTTTACTGTGGGAAATAGTGGACATTTTCTCCGGGATTCTGGATTCCCACTACTTCTCGTTGAAAAAAGTTAATCTTTGGATCCCATATACAGGGACTTGGAGTCGAATTTTAGAACGAATCTTGATAGTTGCACCGTTGCATCTCTAATTTTCATGCTTTATTGAATGGTAAATGAAAAAAATCAAAAAGTCGATGAATAAAAAGTAATTTGAGCTGAAAGCTCGTTTGACATGATAGTGGAAAATTGGAGAATAACCACGTGATATCCCTGCTCTATATTACAAACTTTACAGTTTACAGGGCAAGACACATTTTCAATTTTCACCCTTTTCCGTTTCCGATTCCAGTCACAATCTGCTTTTTATTGATTTTTAGTACTGATTTGCATTATTTAAAAAAATCTTGTAAACATCTCGACAGTAGGTTCCTGATTTCTCCATTAAATTGTGCAACGTTTTTGGATATTCTGATTTTTTCTGTTTTCCACGGTTGATTGATTAACGTTGCTATGTATTTAAATACCATCACATAATCCCACCATAAGTTTTAAATTGCACCTTCCCTGCCATTTCTCTTTCTCTTGTCAGCTGCTATCGTCATTCTTATTCTATTTATCAGTTATGATCCATATCATAATTGTTGGAAACTTTGGATTTGGGACTTGGAAACGTACAAAGTAAGCAAAAGTCAGAAGGCAACATGTGACCGAACGAAAACTTTTTGTGTGTGCAAAAGTAATGAAAGAGGGTAATGTTTATAGAAGCTGTAATCTGCAATACTTTTGACTTCCAACAAGAATAACCTTTATACTAATTAGGCATCTATCAAGGTAACTCGACTCAACTTTTAAAGAACTTGAGAATTAAATTATTGAAATCAAAGTTAAAAATTCAAAGCGTCAACGCCCTTTTCGCAGAAGTAACTTCCAGACTTTTGAAAACTCGTTACTCTTCCATGCCAACGAGGTGAGGGTGTAAGAAATTGAAAATCCATAACTCCACAAGAATGCGTGAGAGTGACAGCCCAGAATTTTTCACTCAATATGAGGAAAGTGATGATAAAGAATATGAAGAGGAACCTGAAACATCCGCAACCGCTTATAATACTCCAATCAACCACAGATTTATCACGCCTGCCCAGTCATCCAGTAATCACCGGTACAGCTACGGTACACCGAATAATATCATATCAATTTCTTCTAACAACCCCTACCGACTGTCCAAATCAAACCCAAATTCAAATCCAAAAGCAAAAGTAGATGGACACAAGTACAAACAAAAGCGAGGGAAAAATCGTCAGGGTTCCATTAAAA